>WPIO01000004.1:2880000-2977500 GCA_009760855.2 Cristatella mucedo | reverse complement strand
GTACTTCAGTTTTGTCAAAATGCTGCTAGCATGTTTATCAAATGTGGCTGTCAGTGACTACGATTGTAACTTAAAGATTGGACAGCTTTAGTACCGTCCATTATATCTTCCAGATATTTTTGTACTCATCCATGAAATTCTTTTGATTTCTTGTTGAGGGCAGTCATAGCTGTTTGCAGCCAGGCGATACTGCTGCCACGTGTACGAAAATGAGATTTGAAATATCTCCTTCTAGCGCTCAATCGTTACAGCCTTTAATTATATGAAATATGCATCCGCCAAGTTACGAAATAATGGCTTAAGCCAGCATTTTGACTGCGGCAGCGTTTTCACTTGTCCTGTTTCTAAAAGAAAACTGCAAATCGTTGGGCTCATTGGTTCCATGCGGTCACTACTTTTTGGATACGACTACATTCTACCATGAGTAGACACATTTCGCCTAATATGTGTAGTTATTAAGATTCGTCGTTCTAAAGCAGGAACTCATAAAAGTTTTGAAACTGTTACTCTTGAGGCATGCTTTTAGTGAGCTATCTTAAAGATTAGCGTATTTCTACCATGTATACGAATGGGGAAATTTCCACTTTAATTAATAGCACATACAAGCAGAAAAGTTTTTATGGTTCGCGTATTTTTTTATATATTTGAGTAATGCAAATAATAACTCTCTTTTGAGGTTCTGCAATCGACTTGATCGAGCCGAGTTGAACTATTTGCAAACAAATTGCGGTATTGGTAATGGTAATTACAACGGTACTGGTAATACTACTTACTACATGTACATTGAGACCCAATATTCAGAACTATAGCATACAACATAAAATCCTAGGCTTGAGCTCTAATACTTGGGAGTTTAAATTTGTTTTTAAAGATTGGGCTCTATTTTCTGGTAGCTTACCGGACAAAGTAAGATCAACGTCTCTCTGACAGTTGGCAGCTGGCTGGTGGTCGGGGTGGCTGTTGCACAACTGATCCAGTTAGCAATTTTTTATGGCATGTGCTATTAGCATTTCCTATGTGGCGCTGATGCCAAACTCTCGAGTTGGTAACCAGTCAGACTATGGAGATGACTTTTCAGTACACATTTTAACTTCTCAGATGTCCTCCAGCAATATTGGCCGACGGAAGTCTCTTTTTTCGAACACTAATGAAAAAGTGTCGCCATAATAATGCGCCGCGGATGTTCAGCGGATTTTCTTAAAGTTTGCTAGCAGTTTGCCAGAGTTTTTCACATGTCCGTTCAATAAGGTTTAAGTTATCATCCATCTCTTCCTTATTACCTTAGATTCTTATTTATCATGGCTTCAAGACGAGAACGTGCTACTTTTGCAATTCTGAAAACGTCTGATAATGTTGTGTTCAGCGTTGACTATACCATCGCTTCCTTCCTCACGAAGATTCCCATAGGTAAGCTATGAGACAGCGACACGCTCCGACGCAATTCATTTTTCTGCGTGGTAGCGTGTGACTGTTTAGGGTGATGCTTTAGAAATTTGATTTCCCCAACAGTTCCAGGTTCCAGTGGCGAAAAGCTTCGGTACACGTTTTATTTAGACTCGGTTTGCTGACGCTTAGAATTAAACTCCCATAAGCTATGTTTTTAGTACTTATTTAGTGAGGACCACATTCTAATTTAACCAAGAAGTATTCTGGGATGTGGTATTTCACGGGGATAAGCTTGTCCATATAGAGTAACGACCTCTATTAGGGCTGTGGTCAATCCCGGCAGTTGCAAATATTTCATTAAATATTCGATTGCATTTAAGCTCATCAAATCACCAGTGTTCATGCAATTATACAAGAATGTTGGTACAATATCTAATAAGATGTGAAATGGACTGAAAACACCTACATCTGCGTACCGCAATCGCCTGAATTGATAATAGTAAAAATATATATATATAATTTAATATTGCTTAACAATTGCATCTGCCAAAATTAAAACAGCAAGGTGCTTACAGCTGGTGGAAGCAGCTAGGCTTGTCTGTCGCTAGCGTCGCAGTCTACTTATTACGCCACTTCCCGCCGAAGTGGTGTAACTCCCAGTGTGTTTTAGTGGCTCCCACTCAAGCAGCCCATTGACTTCGACGGTTTGTCACTCACTTCTAGGTACCTTGATTCTTATGCACAAGTCTACCGATCACATCTGCTCCCTACCAAGCAAGGCATAGTAATACCCGCTTGTCGGAATCTACTCGTTTACATATACTTCCTACAGGATAAATCTTATGGATACCCTGCCTTTAATTCGTACACTTGCAAAGCCTGGAACTCTCTGCCGATTTGCGTCACGACATTCTCTGACTTGACCACATTTAAACACAAACTAAAAACGCATCTCTTTATCTAATTATTAAGTGGATCCGTGTTATTCGAACTTTATGTGCATATAAGTGCTTACACCATACATGCTGCCATCTGGAATCGTACTTCCATGCTGATCCTGTGTATGTCCCCCTAACCATATCCCGCTCGTTTTCATTGAGCGTGCTCCTACCAATCATTAGATCGTGCTTCCTTTGCAGCAAACGTGCTTCCTTTGAAGCAAATGTGGAGTGTTTAGAAAGAGATTGAGTTCGCTGAGGGCACTATACTATCTTATTATTATTCTTTTTATTATTATGTTAGGGCCTGCGAGTAGGTTGTGACCATTTAATATTTCTATATTGCTTACAATTTACACTTTTTACGGGATAAAATGCAGATTGAAAATTCTCTTTGGCCTACACAGCAGTGACTTTTGACACTCGGAAACTTAAATTAAAGAAAACCTATGTTAGCAAATGCATCGATTATAGCCAGCTTCATTCGGCCGTCCGGCGCTTTAAAGAGTCTGCTTAGCCATGCTTTTATGTCTGCATTTTATTAAAGTCGCGCATAGTGCGCTCCAGCTTCACTGCTATTGATAATAAAAATTCGAGTAATAATACATTTTAATTGCGTCATCAGAGAGTTGTATCTTCTTTCTAGGCACTTTAAGTAGCTATTTACCAACATTGGCTTTGAAAATAAGTGCATCTCAATGTCATGAAATAGATAGATTTTAAGCACACGAAGGTTTGAAGTTAAAGTCGCAGAGTTAAAAAATCGCCGCTTCGCTTAACGCCAGTACCCTTTAGTATCGACTATAGTTCTCAACGCGTTTATTCCTTTCAAGCACTATTTCCTTAATCATACGATCGATTATAGTACTAATGGGATATAACCTTTTTGAAGATTATCTAATTGTACTTCGTGCATAGCATGGAAAGTATCGCTCAGTGGAAATTACTGTGTTAGAATGCTGGATTAAGACAAGTATTGGACTTGAAATCATCTTTTAATTACTGGATGGCTACAAAGGTTTCTTTTTGCTCCTGGAAATAACGCTTGAGTAAAACTTCCATGTCAGAGCCATTTTTTAATGAATTGCATGTTGAAAATAAAGCTATTTTGACATTAACGCTTTCAGGCGTACTGCATGCGATCGCTTGTCACAACGCGATAGCTATTTTTTCTAATTTTGTACAATTACTGGAAAATGATTTTCAGCGAGGACCAAAATGAAAGCATGTTTTGAGATATTTTCAAAAATGGCTGGCTGGAAACTTTTGTTGAAGGCAACAGTGATCGGTCACGCCCGTTTGCGATGGGGACGACGAGTGGAGCCACGCTGCATAGGATTCTCTCGTGGTGCGAGTATCATCGAGTAAGTACGAGCTCACCAGTTTTCCATATCCTGATACTGTACTCTCTTTGGAAACTAGTTCGTCAATGTGTTCCTTTGTGATTTGTAGAACAATGCGTCAATGCTGTACTTCCACGAGGCAGACTCGGTAGGTAACGACGAGCTCAACAGCTTCAACGAATTTGTAGTTGGGAACTATGAAAAGAACATTCTCAACTTGTTAAGTCTCGAGCAATTGTCGGACGTAATGGCCGTGAGTATTATCTCGCACGGTCGCTGAGATCCAGCTGCATAATTCCTTTCCCTCAATAGGCTAGCGAGTAATACCTAGTCTTCAAGGATCTTTATAGGTGAGATCAAGTTTAGCGGCCATGGTCAGTCACAGTTTGGAATGCCTAGTCGCTGCTTAGGTAAAGAACTGACTAATTTTTTGGGAAAGTTGAACAGTTTCTTAAAACTTCCTGCGACACGCTCACAGGCCGCGGATAAGCTTGGCGTAGCCGGCCTGGTTGATTGTTGTGCGAAGCTCATCGCCAACCGGAAAAGAGAGCTCAGATCGTTGTTCAACGTCTGAGCGCAAGGACATCGTACGGAGTAACGTGCCCAGTGTGATACTGGTGAGTATTTTTGCCGAACGCTTCTTGGAGATAAACAAGCTCTAAACAGAGTCGTAGGGTGAGACAGCTGCGATAATGACTTTATTTGCTATGATTTTTGCAGACTTGCAAGTCAGGAAGAATTTAGGTGGACCATCGGTCTACAAGGATTTTGTCAACGACACATTTATTAGCTTAATAAATTAATCTTCCGGTAGAACCAAAAATAAAACTACATATTTAAATGATTTCATCCGTATTTCTGATCCAACATTCAAATATGCACTAAAATTACTGAGTAGGGCAGGTACACTTTATTCAGTTTTACAATGTGAGTGCTTGTGATCCAGACTTTCTGCCTTACTCGAGTTGTTTGTCTAGTAGACGGTGCAGTCGAAAAATGTTTGCAGTCCATGAAACTGCACCGCTGGGGCGTCCTACCATACCCTGAATGCTGCAGTCGTCGAGGCTGCCGAGGTCGCCGACGTTGCTGTCACCTGACAGAACTTGTGTGGTATGCTCCTCAGGGTTGCCTGGTTTTTGCGTAAGCACCACTGACCCGCCGCAATACTCTACCGCGTCAAGAAACATGGAACGCAGTTCACCCGGCAACAAAGCCATAGCGAGACGTACAAGGGTTCAAGGGTTCAAGGGTTCTGGCTCAGATCAGGGTTCAAGGGTTCTGGCTCAGATCAGGATTCCGTAGCGCATAACTCTCAGCTACCGCGGCAGCCTTCGCCGGCGGCCAAACTTGGAGAGAAAGAGTAAGAGAGAGAGAGAGAGAGAGAGAGAGAGAGAGAGAGAGAGAGAGAGAGAGAGAGAGAGAGAGAGAAAGAGAGAGATAAATGGTAAGGGGATATAGTTAGCACGACTCGCACCCGTCGAGAAGGTTCTAGAAGTTCAACTGCAGCCGCTGACGATGGGACGCATCGACGTTTTTCTTCTCGCACCAAGATATAGACTCTCTCTCTCTCTCTCTCTCTCTCTCTCTCTCTCTCTCTCTCTCTCTCTCTCTCTCTCTCTCTCTCTCTCTCTCTCTCTCTGAAATTGGTCGAGAGATATTAAACCAGCGGATGGTTCGATAACTGCTCAAAATTAAGACAGTCCGCTGAGATTAGCGTACTCAAAAACTTGAGTAGCAACTGCCTTGCAGCACTTTCCGCTTTTTGTACACTCGCGACCAATGGCTTCGGAAGCCCGCTTCTGTTAGGTCCGGAAATTGTCGTTGGAATACGGAGCTTTGTCGTCCAACTAAGATCATGAGAATGCCAAGTTATTCTAGGCATTTTGAATCCGGAGAAATTGTCACAGCGCCTCTGAGCCGAAAATTTCGGCACCGACTGTCACTTTTTCGATGGTGACTTCAGCACGACTTTCAAAGCCTCGCACTTTTTCCACTGTATGCAACTAATTTAAACTGCAGCCCGTACAGGCACTTTGGATAGGCGCTTTTACGCTACCCAATCCGCCGTGTACCGTGAGCATGCTCATCTGAGAAAAAGCCTGGAGGCTTGGAGCGCTCTGCCGCTGCCACCCGATTCAGCGATGGGTGTGACCTGGACGTGAATAGTTTTGTTACGACCTGCCAGATAATAATAAGAACAATAACAGCAACCAAAATAATACTAATAATAATGATTCATTCGTTATAGCGCCCTCCGAGAGCTCTATCTCTTTATATGCACTTTTCATTTGCTGAAAAGGAAGCATGAACGAATGGTGAGCGGTAGCTTGCTCAATGACAGCAAGCATATCATGGTTAGAGGTACTAATAATAATAACAAAAATATATTTGATATAGCGTCCTCAGAGAACTCAATCTCTTTCTAGGCACTTTCCATTTGCAGAGACTGAAGCACGATCGAATGGCTAGTGGTAGCGTGCTCAGTGACAATATGCATAACATTTGGGTGAGTCTTATATGGCTCACCAGGTAAGGTGGTTGCTTTTCATGACCTCGGCCCTGAGGTCGTGAGTTCGAATCCTGCGGTGGGTGATCCTTTATCGTCACTGCAAGCGGTGGTAGTAGCCGTAAAGACTCTTCTGTCGCTATACAAAAAGAGGCTGTTAAATCAGATAATATTTATTTATTTATTTTACATGGTTAGGGGTGGCAGGCCTAGGATCTGCATGCAAATATGGTTAGACGCACAGTGTCAGCACGCAGGAGCACGTATAGGACGAATCGTATGGACCCACTAAATGTTATGATAAAGAGATATTTTTAGTCTTTTCTAATGTGGTCAGTGCAGGGGATGTCGTGACGCAAACCGAAACTGAGTTCCAGGCTTCGGACCATACGAACTACTGGCACGATCTCAAAAGGATTGGAGGTTTGTAAGAGGTATTGTTCTGCAATAGATATCGAAAAGCTGGTGGTACTATGCTTAACCTGGTGGGTAGTAGTTCTGATATGTATGTAGTTGAGTTGTATGCTGGCCTGTACTGCCCCTCTGGTAGACCGCTGGTGAACGGCTGTTTGGAGCATCATCGAGAGGGGCCGGTGCACAGCTGTGGTCCGCCTCTGATGTGGCGTGGACACAGGCCGGTAACCCGCTGGTGAACAGACGGCGGATTCACCATCAGGGTCGGCCAGTTCACAGCTGTGGTCCACCTCGGATTAATCATCGGGGTCGGCCAGTGCACAGCCGTGGTCGAGGAGAGGGGACTCGAGTGGGAGAGAGGGGGAAGAAGGGAGTCGTGCTTCCCTCTGCCCCGCGAGTCGTGCAATAAACTGCTGGTGTTGGTCATTTACCGGCGTTCCATGTGCTGTGCGAACCAAATGACAAGCTATCTCGTGGGATGGAGTCGAAGCATCAATGGAGGTGCTAGCCAAAATCAAATCTTATGACGGCAAAACAGACTTCGTCGAGTGGGTACGTCGATTGGGCTCCGTGGCCAAGACGTACAAGGTTAAAGATGACGATCTTGCCGGGCTCATGCCATCGTATTAAACCGGCGGATCTTTTGCAGTACTCCACGGAGGGCGTGGCACATACGCTGAAACTGGAAAGAAGGCGTCCAGGCACCCTTGCTGCAGAACCGCATGTCCTCATATCGAATCCCGGCTGAGGTGGAAGCAGAATATGAACGGAAACTGGAGGACTGGATAAAGTGTGATTAGCTTCAACCTTTTCACGGGATTGCAGCGGGCTAATTCCCTTGGTGGTGGTGGTCCAAAGCAGCAAATGGAAAGTGTGGCCCGTCCTCGACTATCACGAGCTCAACCAGCTCGTGTCGAGCCACACGGCAGAGGGGAGCGTTTGCAGTGATAAACTTCGTGCGTGGTGACGAATGCGAGCCAACGTAAACATCGAGTACCTGTGTAAGACCTATTTGCAAATTTGCGTACACCCATTATTGTGGAAGTACCAGTTGGTTGAATCTCATGGCCGTCGATATTGCCTGACTCGCTCTGGGCCCTTTTCTTGTGTTAATGCATAATTTATGGATCTCAGAAACAGCAATAGCATCTAGGAATGCATTTGAACCACGATAACGAAGCGATAATAGGTACACACGATCGTTACTAACATAAGGTTACTAGCCGCCGGCTTATCTAAAGCCACCGCCGGCGCGGGAGACCCAGCAGTCCGAAGGAATAAGCGTTCAGATGTCCGTAGACACATAATTTCTCACCCACTACGGTCGAACAACAGACCTATTATTAATACCTTCGAGCTTTTCGAAGTTATCATCCATCTAAATGCAAACATAGTCGATGCAGGTAGCTCATGAATTTAAGAAGTCTGACAAAGGGGTGGCGCTAAGAATGGGCTAGGCGTAAATAGTGGTATTTGTCATCGTGGTGTAGAAATGGAGGATACAATTGCATTTTGGGATGAAGTCGGCCAGAGGGAGGCCATAGCTAGTGACAGGAAGGAGCATAATAAGAAATCCTGAGGTACGTCATACTGTTGGGGCTTACTGCAAGACCAACGGGTATTTACATGTGCAGTCCGACGTGTCATTTTCCCTCTCTTATTCAGTCGCTCTTCTTCCCTCCCATTCTCTCGTTCCTTTCTTTTGACTCTCCAATCTCCCTCTCTATCTCTGTTGATCTCCTCTTCCACTCTCTCTCTCTCTCTCGCTGTTTCTCACTCTCTCTCTCTCTCTCTCTCTCTCTCTCTCTCTCTCTCTCTCTCTCTCTCTCTCTCTCTCTCTCTCTCTCTTTCTCTCTCTCTGTCCCTCTCTCGCTTTCCCTCTCTCTCTCTCTCTGTATTTCTTCCTCTCTCACTCAATCTCTCTCTCCCTCTCTCTCTCTCTCACTCTCTCGCTCTCTCTCTCTCTCTCTCTCTCTCTCTCTCTCTCTCTCTCTCTCTCTCTCTCTCTCTCTCTCTCTCTCTCTCTCTCTCTCTCTGTATCTTTCCAGTCTGCGCGATGCCGGCGAGGCTGCTTCGCCCACTGGCGGCTTTTAATTCAGTCGATTTTCGCCGCTGCCACTTGGGCGGCCGAGGGCAGAAGCGCCTTGTTCTGCAGAAGCGGCTGCCAGCGAGCGCCGCCTCGTGAACCGCGTGCTCTTCGACGCGACGTTGTCGGCGTCGCGGGCGCTGCCGCCGTTGAAGCGCTGCTTGACGAATCGGTACTCGAGCGATCTTCTCTTGCTAACTGCATGCGGTAGCAATAGCCGTTTATGCTAAAATCCCTCGCTTCGGTGCAAACTTCAGACGGTCAGACCTTCTTTATCTCATTGTCAGTGAAATACCAGACACATGCATGCTACTCTCAGCCAAGCCTCTACTCCTCGTGATATAATAGCCTCGTGCGTCCAGTAGTGCACTTCGGGTTTCCGGTTCCTTCTAACTTAATCGGGCAACATCCAGATGATGCGATGCTTGCCTAGCAGCTTCGCTATACTATGTTTAAGCCGAAAACCACTCCCGGTCTTTGCGTAGTGCTTACAACTGTCGTCAATTCCTTTATCGAGTTACAGCCTTCGCTCACATGCGCTCGAATCCTTGAACCCATTCCAGGCTGACATCAAGATATCTCCGGACTTAGGCAAACTGACACTTGCATTATCGCAGCATCATACCCTCAGTCTGTTGAAACTATCCCATAAGGAAGTCCGGGCAAATGGGGCCTACAAGTGTTCGCTCTCGAATCTGATCTTAGGCATGAATAAGACAGCAATAAGATTAGCAACTTGGCTGGCTTATAACTTGCTAAAGCTCAGCAATAATAAGATGGATCTGTTAGTTACGGGAAAACCTAGTGTTGTACCCAGGCTAGGTTCGGTTGGCTGGGACGGGGCGGCCACTTTCATCTCTTTCTTTTTCTGTATTTCTTTCTCTCTCTCTCTCTCTCTCTCTCTCTCTCTCTCTCTCTCTCTCTCTCTCTCTCTCTCTCTCTCTCTCTCTCTCTCTCTCTCTTCTTCTCTGTCTCTCTCTCTCTCTCTCTGTCTCTCTCTCTTCTCTGTCTCTCTCTCTGTCTCTCTCTCTCTCTCTGTCTCTCTCTCTCTCTCTCTCTCTCTCTCTCTCTCTCTGTCTCTCTGTCTCTCTCTCTCTGTCTCTCTCTCTCTGTCTCTCTCTCTCTCTCTCTATCTCTACCTGTCTCTCTGTCCTCTCTCTCCTCTCTGTCTCTCTGTCTCTCTCTCTCTCTCTCTCTCTCTCTTTCTCTCTGTCTCTCTGCTCTCTCTCTCTCTCTCTCTCTCTCTCTCTCTCTCTCTCTCTCTCTCTCTCTCTCTCTCTCTCTCTCTCTGTCTCTCTGTCTCTCTCTCTCTCTCTCTCTCTCTCTCTCTCTCTCTCTCTCTCTCTCTCTCTCTCTCTCTCTCTCTCTCTCTCTCTCTCTCTCTCTCTCTCTCTCTATCTCTCTGTCTCTCTGTCTCTGTCTCTCTGTCTCTCTGTCTCTCTCTCTCTCTCCTATCTCGCTCTCTCTCCTCTCTCTACTCTCTCTTCTCTCTGTCTCTCTGTCTCTCTGTCTAAGGTATCTCTCTCTGTCTCTCTCTGTCTCTCTGCTCTATCTATCTCTAGATATCTCTCTCTCTCTCTCTCTCGTCTCTCCTCTCTCTGTCTCTCTCGGTTCTCTCTCTCTGTATCTCTCTCTCTGGTCTCTCTATCGTCTCTCTCTCTCTCTCTATCTCCTCTCTCTCTCTGTCTCTCTGTCTCTCTGTCTCTACTGTCTCTCTTCTCTCTCTCTCTCTCTCTCTCTCTCTCTCTCTCTCTCTCTCTCTCTTGTCTCTCTCTCTCTCTCTCTGTCTCTCTCTCTCTCTCTCTCTCTCTCTCTCTCTCTCTCTCTCTCTCTCTGTCTCTCTCTCTGTCTATCTCTGTCTCTCTCTCTCTCTCTCTCTCTCTCTCTCTCTCTCTCTCTCTCTCTCTCTCTCTCTCTGTCTCTCTCTGTCTCTCTGTCTCTCTCTCTGTCTCTCTCTCTGTCTCTCTCTCTCTCTCTCTCTCTCTCTCTCTGTCTCTCTCTCTCTCTCTCTCTCTCTCTCTCTCTCTGTCTCTCTCTCTCTCTCTCTCTCTCTCTCTCTCTCTCTCTGTCTCTCTCTGTCTCTCTCTGTCTCTCTCTGTCTCTCTCTCTCTCTCTCTCTCTCTCTCTCTCTCTCTCTCTCTCTCTCTCTCTCTCTCTCTCTCTCTCTCTCTCTCTCTCTCTCTCTCTCTCTCTCTCTCTATGTCTCTGTCTCTATCTGTCTCTTTCTCTCTCTCCTTCCCTCCCCCTCTCACTCCCTCTTCATGTCTCTCTCTCTCTGTGTCTCTGCAACAGCACTAATAGAGACTAATATAAATATTTTATCCAGCGTCCATAGATGGTATCGCCATCCAATTTTTAAAAAAGTTGACGGAGTTTTCGCTGTTTCAGGAAACATCCTACGCGAAGCTTGTTTTCAAGTAATTATTTCTTTTTCAACGGTATAGGTCATTTAGCCGCATGCCTCTCTTAAACTTTGTGACCTTGCTTTATAGATACCCGGTATGTCATAAATCCATATCGTCATTAATACAGAGTGTGACATGAGTTGTGAGTCTTAGCAGACATTACGTACGTCCGGTGCATAGATATGTAGTGCCTTGCTGGCCTTGGCTGAATTTTAGCGCGAACAAGAGCTGTTCGGCGGCGGGCAAGAACTCCTTTTTCCTGGAGCTGAGAGCCAGAGAGGAGCGCCAGTGCGGTTAGAGAGCAAGAGCTTAAGAGCAAGCCATGAAGCTCTGAGACCAGCGGTGGCGATTCGGCCTTTAGAATTGGTTCGATACCCGAGAGAGCTGCTGATTGATGTTGGCTGGCCTGTCAACCTCCGCCATCACTCTGTCGAAAAAGAATCGTCTGGAACCCATTCGCCATTCAAGCTGGACAGAGGTGCCAATCCAGTCGCCTAATATTAACTCCTTACCGTAATGGGCCATGGTCTCGGGCCCAATACCACTCTTGCCTCATTGTCTCAGTTAAGGATTAAAAGTCGAGCGACGCTCGCTCTTGGCTGTCTTTCGTTCGGCACCTCACTTCGACGCCGTCGGAGTCGTTTTTCTGAAAGCGAGGGGGAGGGCGGGCTGTTCGCCGGCGATTGACGGGACAGGATGAGACAGCGCTAGGATTCGGTGGACTCCGCCGAATACGGTCGAATTCCGCCCGAGCTAGCATTTTGCGTTTCTTTCGTGTTTTGTGTGTGCGCGCTAGCACGTGGTCTCGGCATAAGGATTTTCCGGTGCGAGCTTGAGGTAGTTGGTGTGTGGGGGGTATTCCTGCTGCAAGGTGGAAGCGGAGTCCTAGTTCTCCGGTCAGGGTTTAGGCTGCGGTTGGGCTCCCTGGCTATGTGGGTCGTTCCCCATCACAGACGTAAGTAGCCTCAGTGTGGAGAAGTATTCCCTCCGCAAGAGTGTTGGTGCAGTTAAGAGCGTGCGAGGAGTGTGGAGATAAAACTTTACTAGACGCGCAGCGGCTTTGCTCGCTTGCGAATAAAGCTCAGTAAAATCCCCAAATTGCATGTCTCGCTTTCCAATTCACGCCGCGGACTCACGACCCCCTTTAGTAACTGTAAGTAGGTCAGCGCCAGAAACGCTCGTTTCGTGGCTGCCAGCTTATTTCGCGTAGGCGCGCACCGAACGTCGTTATAGATGGGCTACGCCGATAGGTAAGCGAGAGGTCAAGCCTACTCCGCCGAGCCTTCGGCGTTACAGATATATATGACCTTACGAAGAACGTAGACCAATAGTTACTGAAGCTGCGTGACTTTTGAAGCATAGAAATTATGCAAGAGATGAAATTTCTGGTAATTCAACCCTCTATTTCAATGGTTACAGTTATGAGAGAGCGTTTATTATCAAGTTCAGTCCGCTTGCGATGGACAGGGAAGAATTTCCAGCTGCAGTGTTCGAACCAGGACCTCGGCCATGAGAGCCCTACCCTAGGCTGATGCTTACGTGCTCACACATCATAGAGAGGCCGATCTGTTTGCCTCTCGAGTTTAATCCGTTATAACAATAATAATAATAATAATGCCCTTGATAAAGCGCCTTCAGGGAGCTCAATCTCTTTCTAGGCGCTCTACATTTGCTGCAAAGGGAAACGCGATTGAATGTTGAGTAGCATCATGCTTGATAAACAACATGAATAACAGTGTTAGGGGTGACATGCACAGGGTCAGTATGCAAATGTGGTTATTGGCAGCATGCACAGTGTCAGCACGCATAAGCACATCAGGGACGAATCGCAGGGACCCACTAACTGCTCTCTTAAATATGTGTATTTTACATCGAAATCTTCTGCACAATGAATCGAGAGAAGCGATCGGCTAGATCATCACAAGGATCATCAGGTAAGGAGCTAATCTGGGAGCATTTGAGGAGATGGTTGATCGTCGACATCAGCATTTTTAGATTGTGCATCTGTGATTCAACAATGTTTTTGTAGAAGCTAGACTTGGCCTTTGCTAGGATCTATTGGTACGACCTACAGTAGTCTTCATATACATGTCGGTGGACAGTCAGTCCTGATTTTGTGTATGCTTTTTTAAGCTTGAGCTTAGTAGACCTGGCTAGTTTAATGTCTGTGGTAAACCATAGGCCGTCTGGGCGAGGGCGCACAGTGCGCTTTGTCAGGGATGCAATCTCGTCGAGCGTGTCAGCTAGAGTCGTGTTGTAGCTAGCTACCAATGATGACAGATCGGAGGGAGGACTGAACAGCAAAGGCGAAGCAGATATTCTCTCGCGGACAGCATCGATATCAAGGGTCTTGAAGTTTCGCGATTTACAGGTTATTTTAGAGGAGGTGGGCACACGCTGTAGATTGAATGAGATCTGCATGTGGTCAGTCAAGCATGATTTGGTAATAATTGGTGATGAGAAAATGCAGTTGTATGAGAAAATCTGGTCGAGTATGTGACCTTTGATGTGAGTAGGGCCATGCACATTAGCCACAATAGACAATGAGTCAGTCAATGCACGAAATTCGGGGCTGAAGGCGTCAGGTAAGTTATCAAAGTGAACGTTGAAATCACTCATTGCGAGGAAGGATTGATTTCTTGCACACAGAATCGAAATGAGATCGGAGAAATCTGTGATAAAGGAGTATTTTTTACCTGGTGGGCGATAGACTACTGCCGCTATCGGTAGCTTGTTTTCGGGTGAGACCAAGACAATTGATTCAAAAGACTGCTTCGAGGGTACTGCAAATGGCTTGAAGTTGAATTTTGAGCGCACGATAACAGCAACTCCACCTCCAGTTTTGATTGATCTAGGGGTGTGAAAGAACGAGAAACCAATTGGGGTAGCGTCTTTAATTTTTGGGCAGTTTATCGATTTCAGCCAAGTTTCAGTTAGAGCGAGCAGGTCAATACCATTTTCAGAAAGAAGGTCGCTTATTACCAGAGGCTTATTGCACATTGAGCGAGGATTCCAAAGGCAAGCGTTAGGTCTGGCCAATGGAGTTGTAACAGGCCTGATGACCACGAAGTTAGAGAGATTCACAGTGGGAGAGCGTGCTGAGCGGTTTGAGACAATGCTAGTAATACCAAACGAGCGGGTACTCAGCTAACAGTTCCCGCCCAACGAGCGGCGTTTGAGCTGGCAGTTCAGGTCACAGCACGGCTCCGGGGTGCTTTTCTTTTGTTAATGAATAGTTCACGAATCTTAGCAAAAGCATTAATATCTAGGAATGCATTTGATCTACGACGACGAAGCGATAACAGCTGCCGATGCACATGCAGGTACTAGCTTCCGGCGTAGCTAAGGCAGCCGCCGGCGTGGTAGACCCTGCAGCTCAAAGCGATGAGCGTTTAGGTATCCATAGGCACGTAATTTCTTACGCGCTACGGTCAAATAACAATCTGAATAATCTTAAACAGGCCTTAGCTGTATCGTTTCCGTATACGATGTTCGCAAGAACTTCGGTTTTAGGAAGAATTCTGCAACGAACACGAACGCACGTGAGAGCGCTCACTGTCAGGAGGCGAGACCGCTCATGTTTTGTCAATTTTAATTAGTGAATGCAACATATCAGTTTTTACTGTCCAATTAACGTTGGCCACGATTTTCATGGCATTATCCCGAAGCTATTGCTGCTTCATTCGGTCACCGAGTTGTTTGTGCTCTAGGACGAATTCAAAAGCATCCTTCGAAGCAACGATTAAGTCTTTGTCGTATGCTACAGGTCTTGGTGCGAACGGAGTGCTGAAATAGCACCGTGCATAGAGGTATGCAATGCTGAGGGGCGGTGAGGTCACGTGCCGACGAGTCAAGATGCAGGGTTTTGCTCAGCTGCAGTTCCCAGGATGAGGCAGCTTCCGGGGCTCGTCTAGCAGTGACTATTCTTATACTTAAAGGAGCTTGCTCACGAAACATTAACGCCGTAGTACTACGGTTTAACGTCAGCGAACCAGAGGAAAGAATAGGAGTGCTCTTAGGCACTTGGGTTCTGCCAGCGTTTGAGCTAGCATAGCCGTTTTGTTTCATTTCAGTAAGTTCACTTTGAGCCAACTCTTTGCGATCCTTTGCATTTCATCCTGCCGTGTCTTTGCAGGAGTTGATGAGAAACTTGCTAGTAAACTCGACGCCGACGTGTGATCTTTCCAACAAAGGGCGAACGTTAAGATAATTCTGAGCATTAGTAATGCAGATCATTTTAAATTGAAAAGACCTCATTGGTGCGTTCTGGGCATAGGTTGTAATTAGGTACCCAAAATATTCCTTTCGGCTCAGCACAGAGCTTTCCCTTGAGTAGGTAAAACTAGCCAGCAAGGTTCATTCAAGTTGGAGCCCATCAGGCAGGCTAGCTACTCTGGTTTCATTCCTCAGACTCGCTAGAATTTGTCTAATGAAAGAATGCTGCAGACTTTATGAACAGAAAGAATGCCGCACTTGCGTGGGACTCTGCAACTCGTCATATGACTTGATGTCGACTGAGTTCAATTCAAATGCTTCAATTCAATTCAAATACCTAGCTGCTGACAGCCGGCTCTGCTTCTGCTCAGTCAGGCAGCCGTCTGTAGGATAAGCGCATCAACGCAGTGCGGACCCCCGCGATGTTGAGGGGAGGAACACGTCGCAAAACGCCGCCGGCTCTTGCCAAGGCTGTAGCAGTGAGTACCCACGCAGCGCAGCGAGTACACACACCTCCGGCGGCAGAGCACATCCACACCTGCTCGGTGGGAGGACGGGACACAGTCCAGCAGCGATTCGGCACCGCCAGGTGGCGTTGGACTGTGGTCCGACCGATCGCTAGCGAACGTGGAAAAAAGCCGCCCACTGAGAGCGGCCACTGAGGGCGTGGCGGCTGTGCAAGTCTGCGAGATGCCAGCGAGGCTGCTCCGCCTACTGGCGGCTTTTAATTCAGTCGATTTTCGTCGCTGCCCGCAGCTTGGCCGATCGCGCTCGAGCGTTGCTCTCCACTTCGGCGGCCGAGGGCAGAAGCACCTTGTTCTGCAGAAGCGGCTGCCAGCGCCTCGTGAACCGCATGCTCTTCGACGCAACGTTGTCAGCATCTCGGGCGCTGCCGCCGTTGAAGCACTGCTTGACGATTCGATCCTCGAGCGAGTGGAAGCTGATGACGACGCAGAGGCCGCCGGGTCGCAGGTAGGCGTGCGCTAGTTGAAGGCCGGCGCACAGCTCGTTCAGCTCGTCGTTGACGAAGATGCGAAGCGCCTGGAACGTTCTCGTGGCGACGCTGGCCGGCCTGTCCAGCTTGTCGCTGCTTGTCGCCCCACTGCCGGTTGCAACGAGACGGCGGCGGAGGCGTGGCAACGAAGAGCATCGAGAGCAATAGCATCGAGATAGCATCACGGTACCTAGCAGGTGCTGATGCTTGCGGCCGCAGCGGCCTTCGAAAGCTACTGCCGAGGCACTGAGGGTGGCAGCATCTGCTGCGCCGGGCAGTGCCCGCGGCCTCACCGAAGGGTCTGAGCAAGGAACTATGCCAACAAAGTGCAGCAAAAGGCAAGCTCGCCTCTCTCTCTGTCTGTCTCCCTCCTCTCTCTCTCTCTCTCCCCTCACCTTCGAAAGGCTAGCTGCACGACATCGAGCAGCTGTCCCGTGGTGCGCACGGGTCCAGCCAGCAGTCGGCTCTCGGCAATGGAGCGTGCTATCTGGTGAGCTCTCGCCTCCTCGCCGTAGCGCTTGATTATCTTCACAAGGTCCCTCTCACCCAGGCCGTTCACGACGTCTGCAGCGGTGGGTTGGCCGGCCACTCTACAAGGGCAGGCAATCGCAGCCCGGCTCTCCCAAAGAACGAGCACGCCACCGTCCTAGATACCTCACACCGGAAGCGCGACAACAGGGCAGCAGACGACAAACGATGCAGTGGACAGACGAAACATAACTAAAATGAGCTAACAAGAAGTGTGGACAGAGTGCGACCGGCAGGACGAGAGCGACCGAAGCATCTGCCACTCTGGAGGGGCATACCTCAAACGGCCTTCATGAAGAAACGCTCGAGCGAATTTAGAAATGCAGTCAGCAGCGCATGCCAGGAGATGGTGAGGTCCGGTGTGGGCCACGGCGGCTGATGCAACTCGAAAGCAAGGACGGCTCTTACATGTTCACTGCTGAGGGCACACAGACTCCAGCGTGGAGCCATCGTGGTGCTTAGATGCAAAAAGAAATCCGACTAGGGCAGGCAACAGCTAAGAACACGCTGTACTCTACTTAGGCAATATCATCGTATGAGAGTTCCTCGCATAACTGATAATAATCGTCTCCGTAAAGGCCCAGCCAATAAACTGAAAGCGAGGAAAGCCCGGCAAAAAAGGGCAAAAATCAGGAAATAAGATTCAGACATTCCACCTTTCTCATCTAATCCATTGGCATCTTCAAGTCGGCTGATCTCCAAGTTACTCCTGTACATTTGGATTAATAACACCCGTTTGCTGCAAGACTTTTGTATTGCATTGTTTTTAAAACACTATTCGTTATTTATAAGTGCATTTTTTAATTTAAAAACATGCGACAAAAATCTCAGCGTCTTTTGGGGGGGGGGTCGGAACGGATTAATGGCATTTCAATGGGGAAAATTGATTTGGCATACGAGTAATTTGAGTTACCAGCTCCTGCACGGAACAAACTAAAAGTCGTGAGCAGAGGTACCACTATATATATGTGTGTGTGTGTGTGTGTGTGTGTGTGTGTGTGTGTGTGTGTGTGTGTGTGTGTGTGTCCTTGATTTTCTGCTTTATTTCCCAACCTTAGTCAATGGGGATTGTTTCGTTGAACATTTACTGACTTATTAGGGAATAAATTAGAGCCACTGCTTATTTTAGTTTACACGGTTTGTATTTTAAAATATGCAAATTAATGTACTCGGATGATTTGCAACATGTATCAGTATCTCTGCTTGCCAAGCAACTGGCAGTGGTTTATCAGGCGAGTGTGGTTTAATAGGAAGGGTAAGTTACGAGACGGAAAAAGATAACAGCGGGAATCTATTGCATCTTATAATTCTGAAAACTACTCAAATCGAGCATAATAGATACAGTCTACTATCTTGATACTACATCAAATCTTTTCACACACAGGTATCAAATTTTCGTTTGAACGCGCCGACTATTTAACAGCAAGTTCTGTAATCTACAAGTGCCCTATCCAATCTACACGATTTACTGCCAAAAATGACACGCAACAGAACAAAATACGCATCATATCCAACATAAACCAGTTGGTTTAAGAACATTTATCGACAGGTTATACTGTATGACAAGCTCTGATTGGCTAATAATTATGTTTTCGATTAGGCACAGAGCTAGAACCACAAAGAAACAGATAAAATCAAGTCCAGCCGATGTCTGTGTACCAGGCTGTGCAGACAGTGGGTACAATGCTTCATCATTGGCACGAAATTAAAAAAACCACCGCCTTCAAGTTGACACTAGTGTTCGGCCAGTGTGTGAAAGCAACTAAGGCCGTTCTCCACAAACAAAGCCCCCCCCTGACTGGACGTAAGCGAGCATGTGGGCCATGTCTGCTAATTATTCGAGATCCAAGTAGGAACGGCAGGATCATGGGTACAAGATATAGAAAATCTGCAAAAAATAGCCAGAAGCCCTGGAACGTCCCTTAAAGACGGTGCTCTTCTCGTGTGGAAATTGCAAAGTTAACCCACGGAACGCTATCCACCTTGCCAGAAAAAGCCTGAGGTCATGCCGAAGGTAGGTCACCGATTTGTCTAACAATACGAGGAGAGGGGAGGGGGATAAACATGACGGCACATTTTAAGACTGGCACTCTGTATGGTCAAATTGCTACTGCTTGTATTATTACCGGGGAATAGTGGCTGCTTTTAATGGGAGAAGGTAGCAAAGACTGGAAGCCCTAAAAATAAATAAATAAATATCAGCTGATTCATGAGCCTCGTTTGCATAGAAGCAGCAGGCGAGCCTTGCCGGCTATCACCACCACTTGCAGTTGACAATGCCGGGATCGCTCACAGCAGGATTCAAACGCACGACCTCGGTCGTGAAGAGCGAGCACCTTACCTCCTAGGCTATCACGACCCGTGCCTCTCTGTCGCGCCACCGGCGCTATCACTAGGCGGGGAAAACACCATCCTAAAATTGGAGGCGTTAAAGGACCGTTTTGCTTCGGCGACAGGGGCACTACATTTAAGTTGCATGCATCGCATGCTCAAAGTCTGCATGATTCGTCTAGGATGCGAGTTAGCAGCGATACCGTCAGAAGGTGAGTAGATGCAGCACGTTTTAATTGTCAATCCGCAAAGAGGAAACCACTGCCACCTGCGAAAAATTGGGTAACCGGTTTAAAGTGGGCTAAGGCTTGGA
This sequence comes from Cristatella mucedo, assembly GCA_009760855.2. NCBI lineage: Eukaryota > Metazoa > Bryozoa > Phylactolaemata > Cristatellidae > Cristatella > Cristatella mucedo. The sequence continues at coordinate 2,958,041 of WPIO01000004.1, read as the reverse complement.
TTCTCTAGATTGCTGGAGATGTGTGGGCAGAGGTGAATAGAGTAGCGACGGCAAATTCATGCTCTTTTCGATCTGCAATAAAAGGCTTCAGGTTCGTCGGCCAACTAACGAAGCCTAATCAACAGAATGCTAGCAACCAACCGTCAAAGTCAGAAAAAGGCACCATGGTATGCAGGTGCTTCAGAAAAAATAGCACCCGAGTCCTTGACCAAAAACTAGGCAGTATGAAATAAAACTGCTATTTATTCAGATCTTATTCAGAACGTCAACGTCAGGCTCTCAAGTGCAATGGCCCTTCGTTGACTAGATGTTTTTTCAAGCGGGTGAGTCAAGAAAATATCAACAAAATTGGTCAGATTATCGAATACCTGTTTAGGGTACCTTTCATATGACACACATAATAGAAACTGGATCGGGAGTTCTGACGGCTTTCACATTAACAACAAAATGATTATACGAACCATGTCTAGCTCAGATGTAAACAGGAGCAGCATGTCTAATAATGACAAATTTACCGATCTCTGCATCATATGTATATGATTGCAGGAACTAAAGCTCTATGAACTTTGATGACATGTACTGTAAAGCCTATCCGACCGAAATCAGAAATAACGCTAGTACCCTGAGGTACAAGGAGAGAGAACTCCCATTTCGAATTCTATTCTGACATGCGAAGTATTGGCCAAGGAATTTATAAGGTATAAAGCTATACTGAAAATGAAGCTTTTTTAAAAGTCACAAAAAAATAACAATACATTTGTAAGCATCCTCAGGAAACTTATTCTCTTTCCAATAATAATAATAATAATAATACATTTTCTATAGTGCCCTCAGAGAACTCAATATCTTTCTCAAGGCATTTTAAATTTGGTGTACAGGAAGCATGATCGAGTGGTTATTGGTAGCATGCTCAATGACAACAAGCATAACATGGTTAGAGTGAAATGCACAGGGTCAGCATGCAAATATGGTTAGTGGCAGCACTCACGGTGTCAGCACACATAAGCACACAAAGGACGAATCACATGGACAAACTAAATGCTGTGATACATAGATGGGTTTTTAGTTTTTTAATGTGTTAAGTCGGGGGGGGGGATGTCGTGACGCCAGTCGCAAGTAAGTTCCAGGCTTTAAGAGCGTAGAAATTAAAGGCACGGTCTAATGGTTATTCGAGGTTTGTACAAGGTTAAGGTAAACGATTTGATTCAGAAAAGCAGATGGTACAATGCTTAGCCTGGTGGGGGAGTAGTCTGATAGGTAGGCTGGAGCCCAGGAAATAAGGGGCCTAAAAGTGAGTGACAGATTCTTGGAGTCATGGCGCTACTTGACTTCGAGCCAATGCAACCGACATCTAGCCCGGCGCACTTACTTAGCTTTTTCTCTCTATTTCGCACTGACGCCGTGCGGAAGTTAGGGCCAGCTGGGCCGACCTGAAGAACTGGTTAACTGGCTTTGCCGTGCAACGATTGGACGCCTTTAGAAATGTCAAGGACTTCCCCCTTGCCAGACTTCATGCCGGCTCTGTCTGTGCATTCATGTGACAGGATGAAGACTAGCGTCGCACGACGGACACATTCCGCTGTGCCGAAGCAGTTGGCAAAAGGAGTTGTGCTAGCTGCCTCGAGGTTAGTTACCGACACTGCCCGAATCATCGACACCTGCTCGAACTGTCCGCCACTGACGACACGACGACCACGCCTGCTTTGCTAACAGCTGCCAGCAGAGCGTGCCAGCTAGGCCTTCGTTGGACCGCCGGGACAACATCGATAACGACAGCGCTCAGCGCAGTGTGGCCGCTCGAAAAAATGCCTCGGCGCGATGGTGTCAGCTGCTGCTGCTGCTGCGCCTCACCTGTCGCCGTCCATTCGCATGTCCAGGAGACCGTCGTGGCTGACGCTGAAGCCTCGATCGCGGCTGTCGAACTGCATGGATGACGCACCGAGATCGAACAGGACCGCGTCGAAGTGACCGTGCATCACTCCGAGGCTGCCCAGCAGGGCGCCGACCTCGGAGAATCGGCCCTGCATCGGCACCACCTTGCCCCTTGGACGAAAACGGAGACGTGAACGGGATGGGAGGCAGCGGTGACTGGCGATTCGCTCGGCGGCGGCTCCAGGCTGGAGCCGCCGACCGTCTTGTGCGCGAAGCCTTATGCTTCGACGCTCGGTGGTGAGCAGGCTGCCGCTGGTCGCTGCTGACGTCAAGAATGTCGAACAAGCGAACTGGCGGGGGGGGGGGGGGGGGGGGTTGGCGCTCTCGCGCCGCGAAAGAAAACTCGCTCGATCGCGCTGTTTGTCGCACTCGCGGCGAGGCCGGTCCATGGCTACCGTGTCGTCTCCGCCGCTGCCAGCTCGCAGCAAATCGAGTGGGCGACCGGATCTCTGTCCAACGCGTACACGCGAGACGCACTGTCAAGCAGTTCTCGCGTGTGGCCGCCAGCTCCGAAGGTCATGTCGAGCAGTACCTACGGACGGTACGCACCGCTGAGCAACGGCGCGCCGGCGAGCGCGTGACGACGCAGCCCGCCTGGCCAGCAAAACCTTGCCAGGGTCGCTACGAGGCCGAATTCGCCGCCGACGAACCGACAACAAAACGCGGCGAAGCGGTGGCAGAGGTCACTTCGCCGAACGGCAATAGGCTCCGGTCGAGTATCGGGTGCGGGGGACGAGACTGCGCTCGTATCACTAACCTTGTCTGTCCTCTCATTGCAAGAGCGAATGAGCTCTACCACTTCGCTCAGCATCACAGGCACATGCTGAGGCCGGCGCTGTTCCGCCTTTTTGGACAGGCCGCGGGTGCCGGCACACGCGACACGACACCCGTGGCGTAATGCGTAACGGAGGCAGCGCATCACTACACGCTAACGCGCGCTAATGGAACCAGTAACCACTGTCTCACAGCAACACCCTTAAAAGTGCTCCGGCGGCGCCGGCAGGCACCAGGCAACCCATGCCGGCAGGTCTGTGCGCGGTGGAAGTTGTGAGACTTGAAACAGAAAGCGAACGCGTCGGCCTAAAGTAGAAGATTGCATCTATATATTCATAATACTAATTCCTTTAGACAGCAATAGGGACTTTATGAGTTATTTGGAGCCACGTAAATTTTAGTACGTAGCTGGCTATTACCACAGTACGGTCTGTTTAGCTTCCGTTTCGTTTATCCGTCGCTTCCGCGGAAAGCCTACTTAGATGGTCCTCCGGGATGGCGTCGTTTGCCTCAAGCGTACCGTCATCGTGGGTAACTTCATACTCTGGGTGAGTTTCGCGAATGGGCAGCATGACACTCTCTGTTCGCCCAACTGCGCTCTGGACACGCCGGCGCCTCGGACGCTTGTCTGCGGTGTCAATCGAAGCTTCTTTCGCTGTACGGACTGACCCGATACGTAAAAGGTCAGATCGCAATAGATTGGTCCTAAAGAAAGCGCGCGCGTTAAAGATCTGCAATGAAAGCTGCTTCACTCTGTGCGAATCGTGTCAGTTTCGTTCGGAGAGATGTAGGAAATGATCCTCATCGCACGGCCATGGTCGAAGTTTCACTCTCAAGACGTCCACGGGGCCCGTTTATTGAGATTTGGATTGTATCGATGCTGCCTAATTCGGCGTAAATTACGGACACATTACTTACTGACTCGTTGACTGGCGGACAACGCTCGCTAAAGTCTTGGTGAAACCCGCCCAAAAGTTCACCTTACTGACTAGTTTGTGTCAGAATAGAAGTAATTCAAGAGCGGTGACGCGAAGGGGTTTATATATTGGATGTCACTGAAGATACTTATGATAGACATACGAGAAAGAGTTTCCCGAAAGTATGCGTTGGTTTGCTTGTGTCAGTGGTGACCTCGGAACCGTTTCACATCCTGGTTCCAAACGCCGGATTCGAGCCGTGACAGCATTGTTTTTGCATTTGCATTTGCCACGTTTCATTTTTTGTACCCATTCAGTGGTTCGTGTTTTTATTATTTTATTTGAAGGGTTCGTTTGGTGGAATTATTATTTTTTCCATTCGTTTCAGTACTACCTCATATGTAATAAATGTAATGTAATGTATATCCGTCGGTAACGACACAAAGACTCTGTGGGCGTTAATACTTGTTCCATACTTGTACCATGTATTCCAGTCTGGGTGTAGAGCTAATCACTCCACAGAGTCAGTATTGCGTAGGGTTTATAACGACCTAATCCTGAATGCAGACTTGTGTAAAGTCTCTCTGTTTGTCCTGCTCAAACTTTCGGCAGCTCTTGATGCTATTGATCACAAAGTCTTTCTTGAGCGTCTCTCCTCGCCTGGGCATAACTGCAATGGTTCAGATCATATCTCAGTGGGAGACTCCAGAGTATTGATGTGAATGGACAAAGGTCATCCGAGGAACGACTTAAGTATGGGTGTGCCTTAGTGCTCTGTGCTCGGTCTGCTTCTTTTCACAATTTATAATCTCTCTCTCTCTCTCTCAATCTATCTCTCTCGTGCCAATGTGATTGCCAAGCACAATCTAGGCTTTCATTTCTATACGGATGACACTCAGTTGTACCTTTGCTTTGATCTCTCCCAGCCCTCCAGCATGTCAAATTCTCTGCATAGCCTTGCTGTATGTATTGATGACGTACGTACATGGATGGCAGCAAACTTTCTTAAATTGAATGACGACAAAACCAACTTACTAGTTTTGGTTAAATCAAGTGCGACGCAGAAATTGGAAAACCTGATGCTCAAAATCGGCTCTGCCAGCATATCTCCTGTTGAATTTGCAGATAATCTAGGTGTCCTGCTCCAAAATTACCTTTCATTAGACGACCACATCATCTCCACAGTCAAGTCTGCATCCAAGGCACATTAGTCCACCAATTCGATTGTCGCCGGATATGATTGATGGTCGCCGACAATGCACAGAGTCGTATGAGCCCATCTGCGACTTCTGATCAATCTGCATGCACCAGCTGTGCTCACACAGACAGCAGGGTGCGTGCACGCAATGTTTGCCGGGCCTGGGGCGTGCTCAGAGAACGCCTACTTTTAGCTTCATTACATTACAAGTTCGGGCTTGTTTAAGCAGGGATACCAGATCTAAATTGGTCCATGCACTTGTGACATCCCGTCTCGACTTCTGAAATTCACTGTTTGTTAGTCTACCGGCCTATTCGATCAGGCGCTTACAGCTCTTGCAAAACTCAGCATCTAGGCTTGTCTGTCGTGAACGTCACAGTTGCCATATCAGACCACTTCTCACCGACCCACACTGGCTACCAATCAAGCAGCGCATCGACCTTAAGGTTATTTCACTTACTCTTAGGTCCCTTCATTCACTGGCTCCAACCTACCTATCAGAATTACTCTGCCACTTGGCAAAGAATCGTACAACTTGCTGTTCTGACTCGAATCTTTTAGCCATACTTCTTTCGAACCTCAAAGCCTTTGGAGACCATGCCTTTAGCCCCTATGCTCCCAGAGCCTGGAACTCGCTACCGCCGCATGTCACACAACGTCCCTTGACATGACATTTAAAAAGAAACTTAAAACGCACTTGTTTATCACAGCATTTGGTGGGTCTTGTGACTCGTTTTTCGTGTGCACGTACATGCTCACACTTCCTGTTGCCTGTGATTGTTACCACCAATTATAATTATCATTATTATTATTCAAATGCACATCAGTGGATGGATACAGACGGCTAGTTGCCTAGCGGCTCGTTGGTATAACCGTCGCTCTACATCATCCCACAAATTCACAATTGAGTTAAGGTCTGGAGACTGGCTTGGCCAGTTCATAACCATCATAAGAGGGTAACCAGACTGTACACAATTGTTGTCTTCGTTATTGATAAGAGTTTTTGCAATTTGACTGTATGAGTGTTCAGTCTTGTACAGTGCATCGACCTCACCCATCTTTACGGAGACTTGAAGCTTTACAATTCAGTGACCTTCGGTATTACTGGTGGACTTGAACTGGCAAAAAATAAGGCTCTATAGGCTTGCTATACTATTCCAAGTCATGCAAAGCTATAAGTTTCCGGCATAAATTGACGAAGAGTCGTTGTTATATGCTCTATTCTGGGTAGAGCTGCCATTTTAAAATGGAGTTTAAAGAGTGCTTGACTAGTTTAGGTTTGCATTCCAAATACATTATTATCACTGCTGAAGTCGAGCTTGGGTATCCACTAATTAGCAGGCAGAACCTACATCCAGACTATGTCCTACATTGAAGTGTCAAGGGAAAAGCTGTTAATAAAGCAAATGTGGATCGCCCAAATTCTTTTGCATTTGTTGTTTGTAATTTCTACCTATGAATTATGTCAACCTGCTCATTGGATAGTCGAAAGATGGTATTTAATTACAGTGATTTGCCATGCACCCTGCTTTTATGACCTGACAACTTCACGAGTGGGTGATAGAGGGGAAATTTACTTTACCGACTGATACCTTCAGTGTGATAGAGAAAGAAGATTAACCGTAGTCCATATGTTGGAAATGTGCACGTTATGTCTAACCGCAGTGTGCATGTTGTGCTGTGCATGTTAAAACACTTCTTTTATGGTCATGCTTCCTTTGTAACATATGTAAAGTGCCTAGAAAGAGATCAAGTTCTCTGAGGATGCTATTGAGATGCTTCTCCGAGGAGTTGTGCTCCTGCTGAGGCAAAGGATGTCTTTGGCTATTAATCCGATGCGTGTCTCAACATATTGGGATGTTGAACAGCCTGTTTATTGATAGGTCATCCAATATAATAGTGCAGCACTGGCTTTTAGTTTTTTTTTAATGCACAGCAAGAGATCTAGTCTCCTTAGGGTGCTATACTAGTGTCTCATCATCATTGATTTTTAGGACATTTGTTTTAATGCCTGGATAATTTTAAGGCAGCTGCTTTTGTATTCTGCTCAGAGATCATTTCTCTCAACCACGTACCGATGCAGATGTTGGCAGGCCGTGCGTATGAATGGTTTACATTTGGAAACTGATAGTGATTGGATTTATCAGATGGTTTTTGTTTCCACTTGAGGTTTGATCATAAAGCTGTGAGATTCGGCTCGGTGTCTGGGCTGTGAGGCTCTCACTGATGTCTGCTTGTTTACAGTTTTTAGGAATATGCATGCTGGCCTATTCCCTATGGATGTTCTTCGACTCGGGAAACCCAAGGACTGCCGAAAACTTGGATCAGAATCTGCTCCTGGTGAAGGATTTGTCACCTTACTATACCGGTGTCTTCCTTCTAATGGGTGCCAGCATTATCATGATGGCAATCGGCTTTCTCGGGTGGCTGGGAGCTTATCGCGAGTCACCCAATATGCTACTAGCCGTAAGTGCTCAGTCGTGCTCACCGGTGGCGACTTGCTTCTCGTCATTTCTTGCTGCTCGGTCCTAGAGGTTTAGCTGGCTTGGGTGGACTGTGTTTCCAGCTCATGATTGGGCTGTAGCTTTGCATTCTCTCTTGTAGTATGCTGGCATTGTTGTTGTGGTGACCTCTGGCCAAGTTGCTGCAGGAGTGATTGTCATTTCCAATCAGGACAAGGTAAGCAACCGGTTTTGTTTGATCAACTCTAAGGTCGTGCAAAGGTGCCCAGTATTGGCCGTGTTGCACAGCTGCGATCGCTTTTTTGTTTATTTGCTATTGCAGATCCTGGCAGGGCTGGGTAGCGGTATCACAAACTTCATCCAAATCAAGTACGGTGATCCGACCTATTATCGCGAGACGCAGCTTCTCGACTACCTTCAGCAAAGGGTGCGTGTCTCACACTGCTGGGCACTCCGTGACAGCCCACTTTACCACCGACCACCCTGTGCTGGGTCTGAGCTTGTAGTATGATGCCCTGTCTACAATAAGGGGATTGCATCCGGCAGTATGCTCGGTTCTTGATTCTGCTGCTGCTGCACATGCCGTTTATGAGATCCCGAACAGTTTCATTAGTATCGCTACTCATGTGCAGCTCGAGTGAGACATCTGCCCCCTCCCAGCTAGCCGAAGCTCGTCTCCGCTGGTGCTCTACCTACCCGTTGCCGAATGCGTCAAGTTTTGCTCAGCATTTTCGGTGCTCTGTGGTATTCTCTTTATAAAACTATTTAATTAAAAATTTATCTTTATTTTATCTTTTTTGTATTTAAATATTATCTTATATTTTAATATTCTTATATTTATCTTATATTTTGAATATTATATATATTTAAATTTTTATCTTTTTTATATTTTATTTAAATTTTACATTTAGAAATTTAATTATAATTCCAGTTAATTTTAAATTTTAGTTATTAAATTTAATTAATTAATTTTAATTAAATTTTAGGTATTTTCTCTGCGCTATTCTCTTGCAGGCATTTTGTGGCGCTCGTCTTTCTGCCTTTTTTCGGCCTCCGCGCTGCCTCGGTCCGTTTCACGTGTACGGCGCTGTTCTGTCGAAGTCGGTGGCCGGGGTTTTTTCTCCGCAGGATCGAAAGCTTTCCGGCCTTACACTCAGCGAGTCCACTCATTGTACGTGCTCTTGCGCTGCGCCATTTTTCGTCCTCTGGCAAACGGCTGGCTAGACACTGCCCGTAGCCGCCTGTCGTGAGTTCGGCCCATCGGCAGTTCTACTTTAGGGGTTCGCGGACATGCAATGGCGGCGCCAAGAAGAGCGAAGCCCCCTCCGCAAGAGTTGTTGCGTTGTCGACGACGGCTGTATTGTATCGCATACAGGCAACACAAGCGAGTGAGCGTACATACTGATGTAGTAGCCATCGTTTGTGCTGCTTCGGAGCACGTGGTGATAAGAGAGAAGAGAGTAGATAGCGTGCATACAGGCCGACGCGCAGGCAGAAAGTGAATTCTGCGCAGCAAGGAACGCGTCACGTACCGGCAAGGAGCATGCCTGTTGGGCGGACGGAATGTCGGCTGGGGGCGTAACCACGTGATGGCGATGACATGCCCACGCAGCCTTCGACCGTGCGAATGCGAGCAAAGGCTCGTGGCTGCTGCTAGGCCATGCACCGACTGCTCGTCAGCCACAACTCGGCCCGGGTGCTGTCTTGCACAGCGTTAGAAGAGGCGTGGCCAGCCGAAGAAGTAGCTGCAGCTGGTCACGTGCCACGTTTTTTTGAGGGCGTTCCTCCCTAGGCTGTCTCTGCCCCTCGTAACACGCTTACCGTTCGTCTCCTCATGCAGCTTTAGTTTACTCCCTCCTCGGACGCCTCTCTCGTCTGCCGCTCAGTGTGCACGTCGGCACTGCAGCAGCGCCTCGGCCGCATCTGTCGAGGCACGAGCATGGGAACCGTGCCAGATCGAAGATGATAGGTTGATTTGTTGTTGATCTCTCTCAGGTCAAGTCTTGATGCAGCAGTAAGGAGCTCTCACTTCACGACCCAGGCTCTCGGATTAGAGACCTGCAGTAGGCCATTCGTAACTTCTTGCTGCTGCTAGCTCAGTTTGATAGCTGCTGAAGGCACGGTTTTGCCACCGTAGAAGTGAGGCTGATCAAATCATCAGCTGCACTTTGTTTGCACTTTACATTCCTCGTTGTGACACTGTCATGATCGGGCATCGGTATCTTTCACTGGTGCTGGATGCTTCCGGTGAGCCGTGATGGCACGCTAGGTAAGGCGGTTGCTTTACACGACCTCGATCGTTAGGTCGTAGGTTCGAGTCCTGTGGTAGGCGGGCGATCTTTTTTTGCTGCTGCAAGCGGTGGTGATAGCCGTAAAGGCTGCTGTGTCGCTATACAAAAGAGGCTGTTAAATCGGCTACTGTTTCTTTTCCATTCGTTGTTAGCGATTTCTGGTTGCAAGCTAAGGTTGCTTACAAGCTTGCTTGTTGTAGTTCAACTGCTGCGGCAATGCGACGTACGAGGACTGGCGCTCGTCGTCGTGGGTGGCCGCCAACGAGCAGCGGCTGATGCAGTACCTCGTGCCCGGCTCGTGCTGCTTCGGCACCGTGAGCAGCGGCACCACGTGCTCCGTGTCGTCCGTCATCGGCGGCCTGAATCCATATCTATTCAAGACGGTAAGATTGTCTCTTTTGTGTATGTCGTTTGATTCGTGGAGACTGCACTCCATCTTTCACTGTAAGTGCTCCCCTGGAGGAGAGAGGAGCCTGCCAGTAGTTACTAGTCAGCTCAAAGCTCGCAGCAGCTGGCGCCGGCGACATTGGCCGACTCGTGGCCGGCGGTTTGGATGTGCGGTCAAGGCCATTTTGGCCTGCCAACGCAATCAAGATCGAACGAATGCTCGCAGAGACAGCGGCGAGGCGTTTTTTCATCCGACTCGTTTCGGTGGCCTCGAGCCATTCGGTTGCCGTGTTTGCCCGTGGTGCGCCCCGGAGTGGCACGGCACAAAGGTGAAACCCGGGTAGAGGCCGATAGAGGCTCAAATTACTGTTTGGATGCTGCTTCTTCCATGTAACAGCACGAGGGGTAATGCTGACGCTGGCTGACAGCAACTTTCTTCTTCTTGAGCCACTATATTGGCGGCTTTACTTGGAAGTTAGCTAGCCAGCTGTCATCTGCATGCCTTTGCCTATGGTAGTATCTTTTCTCATGGCGGTTCAAGTTGCTGTCTGAATATCGCAGGGCACGGTCAGCAAATGACTTCGATGACACGGCTTTCACTTGTGTGGCAGTTTCGACAAGCTAGCCTGTGTGAGAAGCCTCATTTGCCTGGTCTAACTTGTGTACGCCTAATTCATCCTCAGTATGTGATGTGTTTGACACTCTTTGATGATCCTGGCCAAATTACTTTGATGGCATTTCCATCGGAGAGATGGTTATAGAAAGGTTTGATCGTGCAAATTGAGTGGGGCTTGTCCTGTTAGATCAGCGGTTCTCAACCTGTGGGTCACAACCTCTTTGCGGGTCGAACGACTCTACCACAGGGGTCGCCTAAGACCATAGTAAAACACGCATTTCCACTTTTTGCACACAATAATTTTATTTTTGGGGTCACCACGACATGAGAAACTGTATTAAAGGGTCGCTGCATTAGGAAAGTTGAGAACCGCTGTGTTAGATCAGGGCAAGTCGAGCTATACCACGGGGAGGGCACAGGAGTGTTGACCCATATGCATACTTGTGTTCCTGCGTAACCTGGTTCAGGGCTTCCCATCTCAGATCCTTTGGTTGCAGCAGACCTGCTGTTGCTGTCAGCTGCCTCAAGGCAGCAGCATGTGCATTAGGTCTTTCACCTATAGACTTGCTGCTTTTAGGACTTTCCCCACAGTGTACTCGGTTGAGCTGAGTCCTCAGGCAAGTTCGATGCTGACTTGGAGATACATCTGTTTGTGGCTGTTTTAGGTTCAATAGTAATAATAAAAATAGGTCACTTGTCGACAGAGGCGGCTGCTTTATACGACTTTCGTCCTGAGGTCGTGGGTTCGAATCCTGTGGTGGGCGATGCTTTATTGCCGCTGCAAGCGGTGGTGATAGCCGTAAAGGCTCTTATGTCGCTATAAAAAAGAGGCTGTCTAATCAGCTAGTATAGCATTCTTCAGTCCGTGGCTCCGGCCCACCTATCAGAACCACCTCCCGCCAGGCTAGGCATCGTACCACCCGATTTTCCGACTCAAATCGTTTAGCTATACCTCTTAGGAACCTCGTCTTTTGGAGACTGGCCCTGATTTCGTATACTCCCAAAGCCTGGAACTCACTCCCGACTAACGTTGCGACATCAGCTGACTTGACGACATGTTGATTTTGCACCAGCTGTAAGCGCCTGAGTGCACAGGCCGGCAGGCCAGCAAGCAGTGAGTTATTGAAGTCAAGATGGACGTCACAAATGCATGGACCAATTTAGATTTGCTATCTCTTTCTAAACAAGTACTATTATTAATATAATGCATCTCCTTCTGAAACTCCACAAAGTCACAATGACTAACAAGGTCACTACCACTCAAAAAAAAGTGTGTGATTAAAGGGCAAAGCATAATGCATAAGCAAAAACCCAGGTTTTAATTAGTGTAGCCAAGCAGCCTCACTGGTTCGGCCCAGTGTTTAAGATGCTCGGCTTAAACGACCGAGGTCAAGATGAACGAATGTAATTGATGACCGAGGTCGTGGGCTCGAGCCCTGCGGCATATGTGAATCACCTGAATAGAGATCAGGTTCTCTTTAGGCACTATACAAATGAATTATATATTTAATAAGCTGCGTAGCCTACGAAGTGAACATTTTTTGGGCCAGAAATGCCCACGTGCACCTATGCATATATGGGTGGAGCCGCATAGGGTGAGTGTTGCCTGCACGGGGGGGGGGGAGGATCACGATTGTAAACTGTGCAAAAAGCAATCATGTACCTGTCGATGCTTCCTGTTATTCTCGTTTTGACTCGTACAAGTCATCGGAGGAGGTTTGCATTTTTGTTTCAGGGCTGTGGCACAAAATTGATTAACATATTTAATGTCAACATTAATGTCATCACCGGGCTTGGTATTTCATTAGCATGCATTGAGGTAAGGATGATTCCGCGTCTGAATGGCTCTGACATGCGCCCGGCGGCTGTGCACAGGTTGATGGCGCTGATGGTGCGCCAGCATCAGGCTGGAGCACTAGGCGCTGATGGTGCGCAAAGCAGCGTGCGATGCTTGGTCGGCTCGCTGCATCTCTTTGGCAGTCAGCACACGGGCTGCAGCCTGTCAACGACCGGAGGCCGAGCGGAATATTCGCATTTCTCGAGGAGCCTCTGGCTGCATTGTGAGCCCGGCGCTCCTTAGGCACCCGGCGCTCCTTAGGCGCCCTAGACAGGTTAGAGACACTTTTGGGGATCGCCGAGCAAGCAGCTGGCTTCTGTAAGTGCTGAGTGCTGTACCAGCCAGACATCATATGGGCCGCCCCTCCCTAGCCACACTATCTCTCTCTCTCTCTCTCTCTCTCTCTCTCTCTCTCTCTCTCTCTCTCTCTCTCTCTCTCTCTCTCTCTCTCTCTCTCTCTCTCTCTGCGTCTCTGTCCCATTCTCTCTCGCTTTCTCTCTCTCTCTCTCTCTCTCTCTCTCTCTCTCTCTCTCTCTCTCTCTCTCTCTCTCTCTCTCTCTTGAGGCCACACTGTAGCATCAGTCTTTGCATGCCCGGCCGCTAATTGTGATCTATATATTGGCGACGAAGTGTGGCAAGCCGGGTGATAGTGTGACCTCCCGACACCAACTCGGTCCTATCCTTCCAAGTGGGATCCGACTCTACATCTGTAGCCTTAATATATTTGTAGTAAATCTAACATCGGCTTCAGTAACTCACTACTTGTTTATCTACCGGCCTGTTCAATCAGGCCAGGCTTGTCTGTCGTGAGCAGCACAGTTGCTCACTTCTCGACGACCTGCACTTGCTCCCAGTCAAGCAGCATATTATCCACTTCCAAGGTTTCGTCACTTACTTTTATATCCTTTCATTCTCCGGGTCCAGGGTAACTATCAGAACTACTCCGATCATCAGGCTAGGCATCGTACCACCTGCTCTTCTGACTCAAATCGTTTAGCTATGCTTCTAGCCAACTCAGATCCTTAGTACACTGTCCATTTAGTTCGTATGCACCCACAGCCTGGAACTAACGTCTGATCACGACTGAGGTCACGCCATCCCCTGAGTTAGCGACATTTGAAAAGAAGCTAAAAGCAAATATGTTCCTCACAGCATTTACTGGGTCCTTGCGACTGACCTTTGTGTGCTTATGCCTGCTACCACTAGACATATTATGCATGTTGACATTGTGCTTTTTACCACTAACCATGTGGTCGTGCTTCCTTTATCGAATATGTAAATTGCGTACAGTGAGCTTTTGAGTGGGCTGCCGAAAAAAGCCACCAGGCCACGGGAATTAAAGATGAATATAGCTGCAAGGCTGCAGTTTACAAATCCCAGAGGTTCGGCCATGTGTCTCCTTTGCTGGAGGAACTTGGACTGTCAATCAGCAGATACTGAGTAAAATTCTTATGCTGACCCACAAGGCCTGCCACGGCTTGGCTCTTTCATACCTAGTTGAACTTCTGCACTAGTTTCAGCCTCCTTTTGCCCTCAGATCCTCGATGGACAATAAATTAGCTGTTCCATTCCTATGCTTTAAGACCTTTGGTGAGTGACGCTTTTGTTCTGCAGGTCCTGTCTAGCCTGTGGAACTCACTTCCACACAATTCTTACGCTACGACATCTCTCTTGCTTGCTAGCTCTCTCTCTCCCTCTCTCTCTCTCTCTCTCTTGCTGTCGACTATGGCACATCCTTTCCAGCCGTCCTAAGAAGCTGCTTCCATGCTACTCACTATCTCAACTGCTCTCCTGACTCAGCTATGCTTCCCACTTGCTCTTTGTTTCGTGAAGTCTTTTGGTTACCGAATGAGTACCAAATGCGCTTAGGCTTTGAATGCGCTATAGAAAACTCTATAGACACTCTATGGCACTAGAAAACACCCAATTCGTATTTGCGCTTTTGCGGAGTTGCTGGCAGAGATGTACATTATATCAAGTTCTTTGAGGGAGCTATACAAATGTCAGTGTATTATTATTAATATCAAACGGTCGAATCAATGCCAACACAGCACAGTGGCTTAAGGCGGTAATCAGAAAGATGCTCTGAGAATGCCTGTCACTATGCCGCACGTCTCGAACAATCTATCCTAGTTATAATAAACCCACTGTCCTCGTCGGGAATTGGTCACCATACCAGCTACCGACACAGCGCCATGATTCCCTTTGCAGCAAATGTAAGGCGCCCAGGAAGAGATTGAGTTCTCTGAGGGCGCTTTATCAAGTGCATTATTATTATTATTATTATACAGCTGCTGTGCGGTGGGGTGAGCTCTCACACTCAATCGTGCGCGAATGCATAAATGCGTCCGTGCACGTGTGTGCACTCATGCATACAAGAATACATGCGAACTCAAGTCTCGCTTGCAGCCATTCAGTGAGCCCCTCCCCTCTTTCACGCACGCACACGCAGACACTCGGTGGCGGATGCACCAAGGTTCGGCTTAGTTTTAGTCTGAAGGCCAGCACGATTTTGCCATCTTTTTCTTCCCTACGTTGCAGTTCGTGGCTGCAGCCTTGTCAGTGTTCCTGTGCGTACGACTGCACAGAGAAGAAAAGCGACTGTACTAGAGGCGGCAACTCAGGCAGGTGGCGCAGCCGTCGCTGAGGGCGATGGAGGCGCTGAGAGCTGCCGAGGAACGGGAGGATGTGCGCAGCACGATCACGTGTCCCGTGCTGGTTCGTTTCGGGCCCGAGACACAGATGCCACTGATGGCTAGAGGCGGTAGTGGCGCTTGTACGATACCGACCGACGAGCAGCTAGCTGGGCGTGGCCCCAGATCAACTGGGCGTGGCTGCAGAACGTGGATTTGCAGAGTTGGCAGCCATTTGCGGCTTACTCGTGCTCCCCCGTTGCTGCCAGCCATTGGCTGCTTTCGAAGCATAGCCTTGTGTGGCTCCTTCTTTGTTTTTAACTCTTACGTGCACACCTTTGTGGCCAGGTATAGCCTTTGTGGCAAGGTATAGATAGCCCTTGTGCCTTGTATCTGTTTTTGTTATCGGTCAGCTGAATACGCATCTGTATACTGCATACTTTTCCTGTCCGTGACGACCGTCGAGACCACATTCCTCGTGGGATCATTCCATGGTGTCGCCTGCCCGTGCTGTCCTGGCAAGGTCTTGCATGCCCTCTGTGTGTCTGTCTCCTGTCACATGGCAGGCAGCATGCATTTTGTGAGTAGAATTGCGTCACGATTTGTAAGTGACCTGCGTAGACCGAAGCTCTGTGATAAGTTGTGCATTTTATTTTCGCAGGTAATCGAAATGTTTATAAATTTTGTCAATTGATTTGTTTAGGGGCGTCAGATTACTTCTGGCAATGGCACTATACTGTGTCTGAGCTCTTGTTAGCCTTGGTAGCTGTGCGGCTTATGTAGGGCAGCTGTACTTACAGCTGAAGCATCTTTACTTACAGCCAAAACATGTTTACTTGCAGCGAATGCCTGTACTTAGCCACTCTGCGGTGGCGCAACCGTTTAAACAATACAATGGATTCTAGTATGTAATACAGTCGACTCTAGTTTCAAGTCGTTTCTGTATGTGTGTGTCGGTAAGAACCCTATGCACTTTCATGACTGCTAGGTGAACCAAGGTTTGGCCGGAGCAGCATCTGTTTGTGTGCAGCCTCTGCCCACAAATCAAGACCAAGAGCAGGCTAGGAATAAACTTTGCACCAAACTAGCTTGAGCACCAAAGGGACAGCAAAGTGCTTTTACACCACAATCACACGGTAGACAAGCGGCTAGGATCCGTGGAGATTAAAGAGAAAAAGGCGCGCACAGCAGTTTGACAAGACTCGCACATTCAGAGTGCTCCACCAATAATGGAGGAGAAAAGTCCCACTGCACCCAGCGTGTGAATGCCCACCACACAGGCGCGCTTGGGCAGGCGTGGGCATGCATTTCCTCTTAGCTAGCCCCGGTTGCCTCGGCTTGCCACAGCACGGCCTAGCGACAGAGGCTGGCAACAGGCTACTGCAGGCTCGTTCGCCAGCTAACGGCAAGGTTGCGAACACCGTCTGCCTTTAAGGCTTGCCTGGGCTGCCGACTGCTGAGCCGGCTGCAAGCCTCGGAGGTTAAATCAGCAGGCAAGCGCTGGCAGGTAGGTAGTACGGTGGAGATGCGAAGGTAGATGGCTGCCGAAGCTTCCAGGACACCTCGGAGGCTACTTGTGCCAAGTGCTAGCGTCTGCTCGGGAGTCCAGAATTTATTTTTTATAGGTAATCCAGAGCAGTAGAGCCACCTGTCTCCCCTAGCTGCGGTTTTGACCGGTTCACCGAGTGGCACTAGCAGTCACAAGTGACTGACTACATTGGTGAAAGGGCTTGCTTGTTTAAAGAAACTAACTGGAACGCATGATAGAAACGCTCACTCCCGAATTGGTATCGATACCAAGACTTATCGATACCAAGCTTTGATCCCTCCCAGCCTTCGAGCACCTCGAATTCTCTCAAGTCACTTGCATTTATTGATGATATCCTCGCATGGATGGCAGCAAATTTTCTAAAACTAAACGATGATAAAAATAACTTATTAGTTATGGGCAAACCAAGTGTGATTCGGAAATTGGAAAGGCTGACGCTTAAAATCAGCTCTGCCAGCTTATATCCTGTTGAATGTGCATGAAATCTAGGTGTCCTGTTCCAAAGTGACCTTTCATTAGACGACCACATCAGCTCCACAGTCAAGTCTGCCTACTATCAGCTACACAACATGGCTAAAATTCGGGCTTTAGCCAGGGATACCACATCTAAGTTGGTCCGTGCATTTGTGACATCCCGTCTCGACTTCTGTAGCTCGCTGCTTGCTGACCTACTGGCTAGTACACTCAGGCGCTAACAGCTGGTGAAAAACTCTGCAGCTATGCTTGTCTGTTGCAGAGGGCAGTTGTCACATCACACCGCTCCTCGCTGACCTACGCTGGCTCCCAGTCAAGCAAAGCATCGCCTTCAACGTCTTGTCACTCCTTTTCAGGTCCTTTCATTTTTTGGCTCCAGCCTTCCTATCAGATCTAGTCCCCGCCAGGCTAAGCATAGTACCACCCGCTTTTTGGAATTTAACTGTTTTACGATACCTCGCACAAACCTCAAATCCTTTAGATACCGTGCCTTTAGTTCATATGCTCCCAAAGCCTGGAACTCACTCCCTACCTGAGTCACGACATCTCCTGACTTGTCGACATTTAAAAAGAAACTAAGAACACATTTATTTATGACAGCATTTGGTGGTTACCTGCAATTCGTTCTTTATGTGTGCTGACACTGTTGCATGCTGCCACTAAACACACTTGCATGCTGACCCTTTGCATGTCACCCCTAACCATGTTATTGTTGTTGTTTATTGAGCATGCTACCTCTCACCATTCGATCGTGCTTACTTTGTGGCAATTTTAAAGCACCTAGAAGGGCTGATTGCTCTGAGGGTGCTTTATCAAATACATTGTTATTATTATTATTATTATTATCCTAATCCGAGCTTTGGCACAGTGGTTAAGGAGCTCGCCCCGACCAAGGTCTGGCCGAGGTCGTGGGCTCGAGCACTGAGGCACATGTGAAGCGCCTGAATAGAGATTAACTTCTCTTAGGATGCTATACAAATTAATCATGTACGTTATTGTTTAAATGTTGTCGGAAGTTCAAATTTATCTTATTACCAAATATACATTGACAGCGACAGCCAGAGGATGCAGTTTTATGTTGCTTTGTAACAACATGCTACAGCTCCATTTTTCTCTAGCGATTGCGACTTTTTGAGCGGCTATGGCAGACCTATTCTGAAAGTGTTCCTCTGGCCGGAAATTGTTCTTTGGCTCATTGCTACACGACTGCAATTATCTGGCGCAGATGTTTTCACAGTATTTGGCTCCTTCCTGCCATTTATTTTGTGCACATAATACAGTGGTTCGCTCCCTGCATGATGTATGACCTACACGAGTGTGCAGCTGATGGACCGAAATGGGGGGGCCAGAGTCGGAAGAAAGCAGAAGTGCATCAAACGCGCAAATCGAGCCATTGCATGTTGGCGCACCAGGCACTCGATCCATTTGCCAGCTCGCTGTGCTGCCTTTCACTGAGCACAAAAATCAGGAGGCAGCTGCTGTAATTTAATGACTAACACCAAGCACGAAACAATAGCAGCAGCGAGAGCTTGCTTCAGCTCGGTAGCAGCTTCGCCCAGAAGCTGCAGCACAGACAGGGGCGCCGACAACATCCGACAGCAACTGCAGGCATGCTGCTGCCGCCGCTCTCTGCTGATGCTGCTGCTGCAGTGCCGCCGAACCACGAGCAAACGTCATGAAGCAAAAGGCAGCCGAGGCACACAGCAGCGGCCGACGAAGCAGTGCCAGCAGCGACCACAGGTGGTGCCTGTGCATGCCAGCAAGCTCGCTCTCTCTCTCTCACTCGCTCTCACGTTCAGGCAAGTTATGGCTTGCCTGCACAGCCGGCTTAGCTCGGTGCTCGAAGCCTGATGATCTACAGCTTCCAGACCATCGATATGGCCTTCAGGAGGCCGACGTCGTTGTAGTTGAAGTGGAGCAGGCCGGCGAAGGCGGCGATGGACAGTGCGTAGAGGAGCATTTGCCCCGATGGCTGCAGCCACGGGTAACGCCGATCGCCGCTTGCCGATGGGTAGCCGTGCACATAGTCGGCGAACACTCCGGCGAGGCCCCTGCGAGCGAGCGGCGAGAGAGCAGAGCCCAGTGCACAGACCGGATAGGAGGCCACCGCCGCAGTGGTGGCAGCGGAGCCGCTGGCTCGTTCGCGCAGCGGATTGGATGATCGAGCACAGGGCGAGAGCATGAGCCGCCCACAGGTCGCGGCTGCACCGACACTTTGTTTTAAAAAGACCGGCGACGAAGCGCGGCTCCACCGACGGTGCAGCCGCGTTTCGGTGCCGGGTCGAAAGATGGAGGGCGGGCAAGGAAGGAGAAGGGGTTTCGCATCGAGGCGAGCATGCACGGCGGCGGCAGCGTTGAGCAGC
Organism: Cristatella mucedo; assembly: GCA_009760855.2. Classification (NCBI taxonomy): domain Eukaryota; kingdom Metazoa; phylum Bryozoa; class Phylactolaemata; family Cristatellidae; genus Cristatella; species Cristatella mucedo. The sequence goes on along the minus strand of WPIO01000004.1, from coordinate 2,938,608 downwards.
GCAGGCAGCGCTGATCGCGCCTACCAGTGGGCGTGCAGTACAACGGCGGTGGTCAGCACGAACTCGACGGCCGGTGATGGATAGAAGTAAGCGACAGGAAATGCAGCCAGCAAACCAACGGCGACAGCTCGCTCCGTCTTCCACAGAGTGCGATGATCGGTGGATTTTCCCTCTGTAAAGACACGCGAGGAGAAACAGCGATGCGATTCTTTCCCGGTCTCTATTTAATCTCTGCTGCGGCTCCTCTCTCTTCTTCCTCACACTTCGTTCTCTCCTCCTCAGTCCCACGCTCTTGTCTGTCCACATCATCTGCACGTCGGCGCCACTGTCTCTGGGTGTCTCGATAGTCTCTGCCTCCCTCTGACTGACCGCTCTCTGACCACCCTCACTGACAGAGGTGTTCAGGCACACAACTTCCCCTCCTTTAATAGCGCCCTAAAGGCACCAAATGGCACTGGCAAAGTAGTACTGGAGAGTAGTACGGTGCACTGGTACGTCGGTATCTTCAGACACGGCTACTCAACTCAAGACTAGACCGAAGGCCAGGATGTTGCACATCCAAGCTGTCCACCTCCACAGCTGGCACAAATTAAAAATGGCATCTTGCAGCACCCGACACGAAGAGGCTGACGTAAGGTAGGCACCTTTCAATTGTGCATGATACATCCACTTCGAGGTCTGTGAGCTGCTTAACCACAGCCATCACCATCACCATGTGTGAGCTTCCAGCTCACACATGGTGATGGTGATGGCAGTGATGGCTGTGGTGTTGTTGAGTGAGGAGGGAGACCAAGTATCAGTGGGGGGGAGGAGACAGCCAAGATCGCACGGCTTGGAAGGAGGACTAAGCACATAGAAAAGTAAATAGACGATTTAACAGGCTCATTTGTATGGCACGGCTGTTACCACCGCTTGCAGCAGGCAATAAGGATTGCCCAGTGCAAGACTCGAACTCGAGACCTGGGTCGTGAAGAGCGAGTACCTTACATCCTGAGCTACGACTCAGGGGCATATAACAAAGTCTCAGCAAAATCCAGGAAGTTGCAGCAGGATCTCATTCGTCGTGCTAACACCCTCCACTGCAGGTACTAGCTGATAATCAGATGAGCGGGAGGTCAAGGCTAGGACCAGCAGCCACGGGCCAGTATGGATCGGCCGCCCAGAGGTCGAGCGGTACAGCAGCGCTACGATTGCCAACAAGCGTGCCACACCGGTGACCGGCCACCGGCGGTTCGAACGTGCGCTCGGAGCCGATTTACTCCCTCAGCCATTGTCACACCGGCATGCCACCTTGCTGTCTGCAATAGGAGGCAAACGATGGATAATGTATCCGGGCTCCCGGACAGCCACGATTCTAGCCGGTCCGGCTCCATCACACACGTTGCCACGATGCCACTTGGCCTCGAAACTGTCAGCTCGTTCGAGGCCCCTCGGGCAGTTGCAGAGTTGAGAGCGATTCGAGCGATCGACAGAAATTCGATCGGCTCGGGGCTCGGGTTCTAGCACAGGTTTTGCCTCCTTTCTCCTGTCTCTTCTCCTGTCTGCCTGCCTCTCTCTCTCTCTCTCTCTCTCATTGTCTCTCTCTCTCTCTCTCTCTCTCTCTCTCTCTCTCTCTCTCTCTCTCTCTCTCTCTCTCTCTCTCTCTCTCTCTCTCTCTGTCTGTCTGTCTGTCTGTCTCTCTGTGTCTGTCTGCCTGCCTGTCTGCCTGCCTGTCTGTCTGTCTGTCTGTCTGTCTGTCTGTCTGTCTGTCTGTCTCTCTGTCTGTCTGTCTGTCTGTCTCTCTCTCTCTCTCTGTCTGTCTCTCTCTCTCGGGCAGCAGTTATATCAAACCCTTCGACGAGCCACCTAGAACCGCACGTACTGGCAGCAGCAGAGTTGGCAAAGGCGGCCTGCTCCACGCTTCTTCGGCCGTCGAGAGGTCGCAGAGCGATAGACGTCGCCACCGCCGGCCTGATGGCTTTGGCGCCCAGGCTGCTGCCGAGCGCTAGTCGACTGCTGAAGGCCGCTGCAAAGACGAAGCAAGCGCATCGCGAACTCTACAAAGGCGACTCTCTCGCACCACTGTCAAGCTGCGGTCCGCACGCAGCCTCCCAAAGGCCAACGGCGGCCAGCGTTCATGCAGCCAGCACTGCACATTGCGAAAGCAGACAGACACGCGCAAGGCGTCGGACGCTAAACGGCTCAGCGACATATTAAATGAAAAGCCTCGAAAACAATCTAATTTCCTTGGAAGAACAATCTGAAAAACAATCTAATTTCTATGCCTATGTCTTAGTATTACTGTTGCTATCAAAGCGTCGAAAGTTCCACATGTCCCGCAAGAGCCAGTCGGCAATTCCCGTCTGCGATAGGACGGGGGGGGCGACAGCGTCGCGACGCGGGCGCTATCGAGCAGCAAGAGCGCTTACGCAAGCGCGCCGCCAAAGACCAGCAGCCAATGCTTCGGAAGCAGGTCGGCGTCCGCGTCGCCGCCATTCCCAATACTGACTCGCCGGTGCTATTTAAACAGCGCCCGCCGTACAGTAGCTCGCAAGAGCGTCTCGGCGCTATTCGCGTCGCCGTTTACCTCCAGCCGCTCGACCGAGACAGAAGGCCGCCATGGGTAGCCTTGTAGCGGAACACGCAAAACGCACGATAGGTGGCGTTCACAGGAGCGGACGTGATTCCCCGTAACGCAGTCCGCGAGGACCCGGCTGCAGGGGGAGTGGCCTGACAGGTCGGCGTACCCAGGCCCGAATGCAGTACCGGACCCCGTGCAGTGGCGAAATGTCTCAAGAAGGCCTACTGGCTTCTCATGTGCCGTTACAGCCAGCGATCATTGTTCCTGGGTCTCCACCTCCGAGCAATTGGCTCGACTGGGTTCGGTAGATTTGATGCGATTGGGGCGTGCCCTAAATCCTTGGACCATTGTGCAGGTCTGTGCTCGCGGCATTTTGCTGTCAGCCGATGCAATCTTGTCATTGCATACTGCTTATTAAAAAAGAGATCGTGCTTCTACATGCCTCAAGAGTTCGAGCCTGCACAACTTTTCAGGTGCTGCTGGGTACCGCCGAGTCGCTGAACCATGCGAGATAGCTCTGTGTGCGACTGCTTAAATTTTGGTGACTCGCACATTCAGAGTAGGCTTTATTTATTTTCATATAACTTTGGCTTCCACCGAAATCTTATTTGGTGAGGCCTTCAACCAATATATATATCGCAGAGCGTCTGTCGGCGTGCCGCGCACATAAGAGGGACAGCTTAACAGCGTCAAAGTGGGAAAGAGAGGCAATCTATGGTAGAAACAGACAGACGTAGAGATGGAGGCGAGAGATAAAAAAGAGAGGAGAGAGAGCGATAAAAAATCCTCATAGACGTGCACTGGCTACATATCAAGTAGCGTAATAATAATAATAATAATACATTTGCTACGGCGCCTCAGATAACTCAATCTTATTTTAGTCACTTAACAGCGTATTGACTTCAAGGAGCTGGCACTCACTTTTTAGGTTTCTTTATTACTGACAGATCACCTATCTGAACCAGACTCTTCAGACCAACTATCGGAACTACTCCCGAACCAGCCTAGGCATCATCATACCATCGCTTTTGTGACTGAAAATGCATACTTAGCCTCGAACTAACTTCAAATCCTTTGAAGTCTACACCTTCCGTTATTATGATCCCAAGGCCTGGAACTCACTCCAGACTGAAGTCCAGACATCTCCTGCCTTGACGAAATTTAAAAGTGAGCTAAAAAACTCACTTGTTTCTCACAGCACTGGCGCGGCCATGTGACCTTTCCTTTATGAGCCTATGCGTGCTGACCTTGATCATGCTGCCACTTACTATATTTACATGCTGGCACTGTGCAGGATACTTATAACCATGTTATACTACTTGACATGCTGATTGTATCGCCAAGCATTCGATGATGCTTTCTTCACAAGACTTGTAAAGCATCTAGAAAGAGACGTTAGAAAGAGAGCATTTAGAAAGAGACATTTAGAAGCATGATCTCTTTTTTAGTTTGTAGTATTCAATGACAAGATTGCATCGGCTGACAGCAAAATGCCGCGAGCACAGACGAGAAGTTCTCTAAGGGCGCTATAGAAATGTATTATTACTATTATTATTAGTAAGGCTACCTATACCGTGGCTGCCTGAGCACCTATTGCGTCTAGAAATCTTAACAATCTATCTTTTTGTCCCTGGATCTTAGCTCAGGAGGTAAAGTGCTCATTCTTTACGACCCAGGTTGTGGGTTTGAGTCGTGCAGTGGGCAAGTCTCTATCACTGCTGGCCAGCGGTGACGATAGCCGCAAGGGTTCTTTTGCCGCTTTATAAATTATGCTGTGAAATCAGCGAAGCTCTTTATTACTCTGAGCAATTACTTGTTATTTGAACCAGAGAGAGCCACTAGAGAGCTTTTTAATTTCTCGGTGATCCGGTAGAACGTAAGGACAGCGAGCGAAAGCGTGTGCTTTCTGTTTCAACCGCTGAGCGTCTGCAGTACTGATTCGGTGGTTTTTGGAATGTTAAAGTCGATAACCGGATATCGTAATCAAACGTTTAGGCCTTACGAAGAGCTAAATTATGTATCTCCGCCTGTAACTCCGCACAGCCGCAAAGACAATGTGGGCGTTCGGCAGGAGAGTTTTGTTTAGCGAACTCACAGCCTCAGCGGCTTTCGGTACACATTCGGTAGCCAACAGACTTTATCTCACGGAACGAAGAGAGAGTAGTAAGTTTAGCAGTCAGGAGAGCAGTTGAAGTAGTGAGTAACGTGGAAGTAGCAGCTCAAGATCGCTGAAAGGGATGAGTCTGCAGCAGGAGAATAGCTGTCGTTGCGACAGAATCGTGGAAGTGAGTTCCGCAGTCTAGGACCTGCAGAGCTCAAGCTTCTGTTGCCAACGGTCTTCAAGCGGAGGAATGTAACAGCTGATTTATTGTCCATACAGGACCTATGCATATGAGAGGCTGAAACTGGTGCAGCAGTTCCGCTAGGTTTGGAGGAGCCAAGCTGTGGCGGACCTTGTGGGTCAGCGTAAGAACTTTGCTCAGTACCTGCTGATCAACCGGCAGCCACCATAGCCCTTTTAGCAAAAGAGACGCCAAGTGGTCAAACGTCTCCTGCCTCTGGGATTAGCAAACTAGTAATGCAGCCATATTCATCACCAGCTGCAGTGGCCTAGTCGCTTTCTTCGGTAGCCCAGCCAAAAGGGATTACAATAATCTCGCCGAGACAGAACTAAGGAGCTAGTTAATTTCTTGCAAGCCACCATGGAAGACAGCTCCTAATTTTATATATGAATCGGACGTAATGGCTAGCTGTAGGAGCAGTCTCCTGAACGAAGCTTTTAAAATTTACGCATTTGTCGAAGACGACGCCATAATTCCGAGCAGCGGTGATGGTCGCACAACAGCATCACCAATTAGAATAGCAAAGCCGTCTAATCGAACCACATGCTTAGGTTCAAGAAATTTTCCAACATCCAGGATCGAATGTCGGCAAGGCAAGCACTCAGTTTATTAGTTGCTGCAGCAGATTCCAACGGTTCAAATGACAAATACAGCTGACTATTGTCAGCATAAAAGCGATATCTTAGTCCATGGGCCCGAATAACGTTTCCTAGAGGTTGAATATAAACGGAGAACAGCAACGGACCGAGGACGGACCCTCGAGGGACTCCTCAGGTAACTGGTCCGGTGGATAAGACTTGACCCCACACGGCACAGATGAAACACGATCTGACATCTATGAAGTAAACCGCGCCAGTGCCTCGTCTGCCAGACCGATTGTTGTTCTCAGTCGTTCAAGTAGGACATCGTGATCACTGGCGCCGAAGGCAGATAACAGATCTAGCAGCGCTAGGAAGGGTGTCGTTGGTAACGTGGAGGAGAGCAGTTTCAGTGGAGTGCTGCAGCTTGAAATTTTTCTGACTTTTTGTTTCTTTTCCGTGTGTCCTGCCAGCTGCGCAGCGACAATTTCTTCAAGAATCTTTGACGAAAAAGAAGAAAAACTGGGCGATAGTTTGCAAGAACCTCTGCGTCTAATCTTGGCTTTTAAAGTATCGGTCCGACGATTGCCGAATTGGAGGACTTACGTTCTTTCCCTTTTTCCAAAGAAGCATTTCAAATTCCAGCTGTGGCTGGGCCAAGTTGACCTTCCAGTTAGAAACACAGCGATTATGGTAAAGGGACTTCAGGAGACGAGCTCTTTTTTACTAGACCTTATTAAGGTAGCCACATCGCACGCCAAAACCTCAGAAAATCTTTTAAGGAAGATCATATGTTGTAATTCCGCAATTGCTTTAGTCGGAGGGAGCTTCATGGAAGCACGAATGTGCACGATTTCTTCAGGAAAGAAGGCTGAACACTTTTCGTAAATTTCTGGCGAGTCAGACCTCTCAGCATTGGCCAGTAAATTGTTTACCATCTTATAAATTTGTTTTGGGTCTGACTGGCAGGACTTCAGCTTTCGAGTGAAAAAACAAGCTCTGGCTATTTGAAGCGTCCGGGTGTGGTCTCGAAGGAAACCTTTGAAATTGACTAGATCTGTGTCGTGTAATCCTGCTGCTTCTGCTGTTGTAATTAGCCCAGCGCCATGACAAAAGTGTATGCCTCACCTGTGGCTGATAGTTAAAGCCATTCATGCAGCACAGCGTCAGGCCACTAATGCTACTCACTACCTCAACTGCTCTCCTGACTCTGCTGTGCTTCCCACTTTCTCTTTGTTGCGTGAGACGAAGTCTGTTGGCTACCGAATGCGTACCGAAAGCCGCTTAGACTGTGAGTGCGCTATACAAAACTCACCTGCATACCACCCACATTAGTCTTCATGACTTTGTGGAGTTACAGAAGGAGATACATAATGCATGTTATATTCCACGACTTAATAATAACAATAATAATAACAATGTACTTGATAAAGCGCCCTCAGAGAACTCAATCTCTTTCTAGGCGCTTTACATTTGCTGCAAAGGGAAATGCAATTAAATGGTAAGTAAGATCGTGCTTGAAAAACAAACAAAATGAATAACTTGGTTAGGGGTGACATGCACAGGGTCAGCATGCAAATGTGGTTAGTGGCAGCATGCACAGTGTCAGCACGCATAAGCACGACTAAGCTGCGTGATCGTCGAGCTCTCGCATGTGTAGGCGTTGAGAGAGATAAAGCGAGTCTCGTTTACCGCTCACGCCGAGCTGCGTCTCCGCGAGACTTCGCCCGAACTGCTGCTGCTGCTGCCGCCGCCGGAGCCGCTGCAATGCAGCATCTGCATTGCAGACCCAGATTTCTTCAAGAGAGTAGAGCCAGTTGCACTCTGGGCTTCGACGATCGCGCCACCCTTCGGCGGGGGGGGGGGGGCCGGGGCGTGGACGTACGGGCGCTCTCGATTGCGGCCGCGCTCGGCGATCGACCGTCGGCGCACCTGCGCCCAGCGATGCAGCCGCGACTCGTCGGCCGCGACTCCTCGAGGCGCCAGCTGCTCCGGCGCTTGCGGCGCGTCTTCGCCGACTGGCAGCGCCGCGCGAGCTGGCGCTGCGGCAGAGGTCTTCGGTTTCAGAAACCACCGCGGCAGCCGCCGCCGCCTTCTGTCAGCGACGGCTCTCTTCCCGCATTCCTAGGCGGCCTCTTTTCTCGGTCGCAAGTACGAAGCGCGATGCCGCCTGTGCCGCACGCCAACGAAGACGTACAACATTCGATCCCTGCTCCCCCCCAACTTATAGGAGCTCTTTAACGCTGCGCATCGCCTCCCTCTGCGCCCATCTCGCGGCGGTAGCGCGACCGGCCGCGCGCGCGCGCGTACCGCCTTGTTCGACAGCGTCGAAATGGAAGAGCCGGAAGTTGCGTTCTCGCGCTCTAGCTCTTCACGCAAAAAAATGCGCCGCCAAGTACAGCAGCAGGCGTCCCCTTCCGGCGACGGTAAGTGTTATCGTTCGTATACGGGTGCGCGCATGCTCGGCCACCTCGCCGCCTTGGCCGTCGGCGTCTCTTGACTAATTGAATAAGCTTTGACATTCCGCTGAAGGAAAAAACCCGATGGATGCGGTCACTGAATAAGCGCTGCCGGCCGGAGGGCCGACGCAGCGTAGCCCAGGCGCCGGTGGAGAGCACGTGCAGCGCGCAGCTTCCCCCCCTCGGTCGGCACGTGACGTACGACGTGGGCGACCTTAGTTCTCCATTTAGCTTGGTGCAGGCCTTCATCTTTGCCGCTCTTGACGCCGGAAAAAGAAGCAGTACCATTGGCGCATTTTTAAAGCTGACTAAAGATGCAGCCGGCACAGCAAACAGGATGCGGCCGCAATGGCTCCGAGCCCCGAGCCGACCTTGCGGTCGTTCGGTAGCTAGGCAACGCTCGCACCCGGATGAACTCCGGAATGGCGTGTGCAGGCGCCGCGGACCCTTGAAAGAAACCGAATTGCCGCTAGAAAAGAGCGTCCCAACCGCGCAGGATGGCTTTGGAGCGAGCCAAGGTATTTCCCTGACTCTTTGAAGCTGCATTGATTTGCCTACTGCACCGACCAGGGTGGCCCAATCCCAGCCCTGCACTGGCTTTTACGTCGGAGCCCTAACGTAAAAGTTTCGCGAATTTAGCAACCTTCTAACCACGCACGTCTCGACCATGGCTACTGTGCAGCTGAATACTTGCAGATGATGCCGACTCCCATGATGAGCTCCAGCAAGACAAAAGGATTGCCTGGCTTGCCACCGATTCCAATGGGGGAAGGACGCGAGAAGTCGGTTTTGTATGAGGTATGTTCGTCCCAACCCCTCCTGCCCCTGTGTGGCTTGGTGGGCTGCACCAACTGTCATCAGCTGTTTGATGGCAGACTCGAAAACTCGAAGTCGTATTTTGCACGGAAAAGCCACACGCATGCACGCACGCACACACACACACACACACACACACACACACACACACACACACACACACACACACACACACACACACACACACACGTATTTCCGCAGCCTGCTGCATTTACTACCGAATATGTATGTGTAGATAGTGGCCACTGGCTGCTCAGACATGCTTTGACATCAGCTGCGATGCTACCTTGCCTTTATTTTACATGCACGTGCTATGGTGCACGGAGGCCAGAAGGGAGAAAATAGAGCTCGGTATCAGCCGACGGCCAGATCGCTTCGTTCCTCTGCAGCAAATGTAAAGCGCCTAGAAAGAGATTGAGTTCTCTGAGGGCGCTTTATCAAATGTATTGTTATTATGATTGTGGCAGTCCGTTGCACCAGTGTCAAGTGAATGTCGGGTACACATGGCTTTAGTTCCTTAGCGTGCGCCTAACTTCACGGCCCGTTCAACTTCAAATAGTGTTTATGACGTTTTGACGTACGTGTTTGATCTGTCGCTTATAAAACGCATTTGGACGACCATCAGTTGTAAGGTAGAACGTCTTTTCTTGTGTCAAGAGGTGCCAAAGCAAGCTAATGATACTGTTGACCGAGAATGAACGTTTAATTTTTTCTTCTTGCCATTCGAAAAAATTACACGTATGCTATCAGAAGGTGGGTACCACACTGTGATTTTAAGTTAACGTTCGTACTCCATTTTGAATGTCTACTTAGGTTTTTTGTATGGGCATGTCTGTTTTTCTCGTGTGTATGACCAGGTTTATCTAGGGATGAGGAGTATATTCAAACTAAAATCCTGCTAACTCTCCCAGTTGGCTCTACTGAAGTGCAGATGATCTTCAGAAGCATTGACTTTTGTTTTGCAGCCAATATAAGTAATGTTGGCAGCTCTTGCAGGAAGCTCTGCTATAATGGCGCAAACGATCGGCAGCTACTGTCAATTTTTGTCAGTAGCCACCAATTGACTGACACTTGCCTCATCTATTTAGTGCACAACTGTGCCGTACTGTGTCAGAAAATAATATGGTAGCTCATTTAAAAGCACCGCCGTTGGGAGAGTAGCTCTCAGGCTGCAGCTTGCTTAGCACTTTCCAAAATTAAGCCTCAGCGCTCGTCCGCCTAGCTGTCGCCTGGCTGGTCTTCGTTTGTGATGAAGAACGATTAGGCTCACTTATTCATGTCTCCAGTGATGAACTCGTGTAAGGCTAGACCTCTGCCTGAGGTTAATGTATTGGCTGCAAATGGGAGTGCTCCTAGTGGCAGGGCCGAGTCGGCTCACAGTTACTGCTCGAACGAACCAGTCGAGATGCGCAGCTTTGCCGATGGCACCTGCGAGGCAGTGCCGCGGTCGCTACGGCGCATTCGATGCAGTTTGGTGACTAGAGGCCGTGCAGTGAAGCGCTTTGGCGTTTGCACCTCGACTACGATTGCCAATCGAGCTGCGTGAGATGACATGTGGCCTGAGCGCTTTCAAAGTGATATATCTGACTTAAAAGGTTTTTGTGGGTTCATCCGCACAGCTAGCCTAGATTGCCGTGATTCTCCCCTTACAGCGGGGAGCTCACTCGTGCTCCTTGCCGAATGGTGGCTCCGATTTGGCATCCAATGTCGTCTCGCCTCCGTGTTCAATTCAAGCCTCGGTCGACTAGGTCGACAAGCCGGCCCGCCCTGTCGACCCCGCTTTCGTGTGCACGCTTATCGTGAGACGCCAGCGGCCACCGACCCTGCCTCTGCCGATTCTGCTGAGAAAATCTTCCGACTATTGCTCTGCTGCCTGGTTCGAGAGCCGACAAAGTGCAAGATGGCTCTGTTGGTTCTGTGATCAGCTGCCTCGAGTCTCGTGGAGCTGTCCTCAGAAGTATTGCCCGGTGGGCACGAGAATGCCTTTCCCCCCTCCGCCAGCGCTCGTGTCTCTGACGGTCCGAACCTGCCGCTGTCGCTAAGATGCGACTGCTTTTTCTGCCCTGCTGCTGCTGCTACCTTCTTATCGTCTGACTTCAACTCGTTCACTTTTCTCCTTTTCCCCACCTTTTTTTTTATAGTAGCTGACTTTTTTGAGCTACAGCTTGACCTGGCCTTCTCGTGGCTTACGCCGTGCCAGCTGGTTCTTTTGCACTCGGGAATTCAAGTTTCCCCGTAGGAGAAGCTCTGTCGTGACTGTGGCCTAGTCTGCACAGTCGCCGGGTCTTTTCGGCAAGCACAGCAGTGCGAAGCCGTTAGCTCGATTTCTGCATCGCTCGGTCTTTGTACTCATTCGGACGCCCAGCCAGAGGTCCGAGGGCCGTCAACGTCGGTGCCCCTTCGGTGCTTCTCATCGGCCGGCAGCATCGGGACGTGGAGAAAAACTGTTAACAATTGGTCGCCTTTGATCGTGCTCTGCTACGGTGCGCTTTGTGGAGTTGGTTTTCAGAGTTTAGACAACTTCTCATCACGTGACGGGATTTCCTCTGCTGTGGGCGTGCGGAGATTTTGTGCTCAGTGCGATTAGCATACCCATTTTACCCATTTTGGACTCGGAGGCTCTGTACTGTGGCTGTGCGCTGCCCAACCCTTTAATCCGATCGTGGTCCTCTATAACCCCAAAATGGACCGTAGTAGTAATAATACATTTGTATAGCGCACTCAGAGAACATAATGTCTTTTTAGTCACTTTCAACATGCTGTAAATATAAAGCAGCATGGTTAGCGCTAGTCTGCTCTCTCTCTCTTTCTCTCGGTCTCTCTATCTGTCTCCCCGTCTCTGTCTCTGTGTGTGTCTGTCTGTCTCTCTTTCTAAATGCTGGTGGTTGAGCCAGGCTACTACGGTATTTGGTGACCACGTGCAGGTATCTGCAACCCCGGCAGGCCACTGCATCAGCTTGGCAGAAAGCGCTGTGCATGAGCAGTCCTACAGACTCGACCGTCGAGCACATTTTACTCGGTTGATCACTCATATGTGGCTGGAGGCTGCCGAAGGTACATGACACCGTGTTATATGCAATTGAAAGGTGATTGGCTGCGATATGCAGAACTACTTGTAAAGGTTAGCTATGTAGTCCGATGGCTCTGGTAGGACCACATTGCATCGGACACAGGCTTGTTGTTTTAAACGATTCTATGAGGATAAAAACACCGACAATAATCATTGACAACAATAATAATTATTATCTGTATGCTGTCGTGCATTTGACTGTCTATCATTATATGCAAAGTTGATTTGTTACTGCTTATGAGAGTACATCGAACAAAGATGAGACTAGTGGTTTGTGATAAATACACACTATCATTGCATTAGCACTTCAATGACAGTTCACATGCACGGAGCATATGCATTGAGGGACTGGTAGATTTTTAGCTTTTTTTAAATGTCGCCAAGTCAGGGGTTGTCAGGCGGAAGGCAGCATTGAGCTCTAGGGCTTGGGAGCATTCAATCTGAAGGCTCGGACTCCACAAATGATTCGACTTTGGTTAAGGTGCTGGCTCTTCACGACCAGGTCGTGGGTTCTAGTCCTGCAGCGGGCGATCTTGCCCAGTGCAAGTGGTGGGATAGCCATTAAGGCTCATCTGCCACCTGCATAAATGAGGCTCTCAAATAAGCTAGCCATTAAAACATTAGCGGCACAGCTAAACGACTCGACTCAGAAAAGCAACGGCATGTGCCAGGCCTGATTAGGAAGCATTTTGGATTGGTAAGCCGATGTACGCACTATTGGAGCAGCTTAGCTGCAGGGTTTGTGCAACTCATTGCCCTTCTGCTCTTAGCTTGCTCGAGTTGCAATGAAGCCCAGTCCTATTAGATGGTTTTGCCTCTAAACCGAGTGCTTGCAGCTGCTGCCATGATACAAAAGAAGAGTTATTGAACTCGATTTACTTGAGCCGAGCAGCCAAGGGGGAGCCTCTGTAGTCCTTGAAGTACGAGGTAGCGCGTGGCTCAGATCGGATGCATAGACTCTGGACGCCGAACTATGGAAGCACATTTTCTAAGTAGATGGATGTAAACACTGCATTCGGCAGCAGGAGCAGCAGTCACGAACCCTACTTGAACTGCTGCAGGCAGATCAAAGCCTATAAACTAGTATAGAATGGATTAAATAGAAAACAGCAGAATATTGGGGCAACTCTGTTGTACTATGAAGAGGCTTATAATAATACTAAAAACGATTATAATAATACATTTGTATTGCACCTTCTGACAACTTAATGTCGCTCGTTTGCTTTAGGCACTTAACATGTGATAAATAGGAAGCATGACCATATGGTGAGTGATTACAGGCACAGTGTCAACGAGCATAGTATGGTTAGTGGTAACATGCACAGTGTGAGTACGCATGAGCACATAACAAGACCTATCACAAGGACTCAGCAAAGGCTGTGCGGAACAGGTGGTTTTTAGCTTCTTTTTAAATCTTGCTAAGTCAGGAGATGTCGTAACGTCAGTTAGGAGTGAGTTCCATGCTTTGTGAGCAAACGAACTATAGGCATGGTCTCTATAGGATTCGAGGTTGGTTCGAGGCTTAGCTGAATGATTTGATTCAGAAGAGCTCGCGGTACAGTCTTTAGCCTGGTGCGTAAGTATTTCTGATAGATAGGCTGGAGCTAGATGATGAAGGGACCAAAATGTGAGAGAAAAATCTTGAAGTTGATGCTTTGCTTGATTGGGAGCCAGTGGAGGTTGGCAAGAAGTGGTGTAGAGTAGCAACTACTGCACTCACGAAAGCCGAGCTTAGCTGCAGAGTTTTGCACTAGCTGTAAGCATCTGATTGTATAGGCCAGGATACATGGATAAGCAGTGAGTCACGGAAGTCGAGACCAGATGCCGAAAATGTCCGCCACGGACCAGCATGGTTATAGTATCTCTGTCTGAGCAGGCCCAAAATTCGTGCAATGCTATTTAGCTGAAAGCAGGCAGATTTGACTGTGGAGCTGATATATTTGTCTAGGGAAGGTCACTCTGGAACAGGACGTCTAGATATCGTGCAGAGGCTTCACTAGTGATGGAGCCTTGTTCCAAGTCGACGGAGTAACGAGCAGTGGGAATAGCTCGGCCATCGTGCTTAGCCTGTGCCTGCGCCTGCAGGGTGCTGCAGTTATGCTTGGTGTCGATGCTGTGCTGTAACGGGTAACTATTCCAAGCATGCTGCCTGCATTATTAAAAGGTTTGGCTCTAAACTCGAAGTTAGGAAAACCGAATCGTGAAGATACAGTGGCCCCAGATGTCTGCTCAATACTTTAGATTTACGGGTATTTACCGCAGAAGACCCATATCAAGACCTTGAAAGAGTATGGCAAAAGCACTCTGCCCCGAATATGAGCACATCTTGTCACCTGCATACTTTGTCACATTCTATAGTCACAGTAATTTGACCCGCTGCTTTGCTTCTGTCATTTCTTTTGTCTTCCTAATTGTTTTTCGTAGCTATAAAATCACTCGTGCATGTTTTTCTGGCTCGTCCGCATGCTTGAGTGGTGTCAGCACCAAGCTGCGAGTCATGAAATGTCGGAAAGCAGGTGTCGGTCTTCCGAAATGGCCGCTCTTCTTCACTTCTGAGAGCTGGCTTTCTGATCTTGCAGGTAGTTCTGAAGAACAGTGCACATCCACCCATCATGCAGGGAACGTCATGGACTCTTGCTGCTCCGTATAAGGAAGAGAAGTACTGTCGAACGCCGAGTGAATCTATTGGCAACAACTATACTCCAGCAGCAAAGGACCTTAAAATTAAAGAACTTCAGAAGCGGAAAGCCACGACTGCATCGAAAGCAGGTACCCATAATACACACTCGAAGACCATCGAATCTGTAATGTCCTGAAGACCCCCAAGCACAATTGCCTGTCGTAATTCTTTTGGCACTCATCTTTGGCTTCATCTTTCGATGAGCATTAAATCTAGGCTTTAGGGTAGAGAGTCATCCAAGGATGCCTCGATGCCGATGTAGTATCGTAGTTTCTACTTTCCCCGCGAAGAGACTGAGTCTGTGAAACCGGTGTTTTGCCTAGAACATGGCATAATTCCAAGGAAAAAGTAGGGTCCCGTGTTTGCTGTTTGCTGAAATACCTAGCCAGCATTCAGGGTTTACTGAGCGTAGTCATTCACAGCGCCCTAACTGTCTTGGACCGTATCACTAGTCCACTGTCACCCCATTCAAGCTTATGTACGGACCAGGCACTATCTACCTTGCAAGCTTGCTGAAAGCATACCTAGTTTCCATTGTCAACTTGTCATCCTAGCACATTACTTCTATAAGCAAGCTTCTACAGATGTTCTATTCAGAGATTATGATTATTCTGCCATGACCTAGTCAGCATTTTGACATTTCTAAATCTTCTAGCTATGTGGCAATCTGGCATGCAAGGTATTCCTATGATCGATTCGAGTCGTTGCCCGCTTCTGGCCATAACTTCTTGGACATAGTTTCCCAAGTAGCCCGTGTGTGGCCATGACCCACGTAACATGCTCTTTTCTTTTAGCAGTTAGCGACCATGGCCAAAAGCGCCACAAAATGATGTCGCCGTCGCCAGCCGACCATGTAGAAGATGAAGACAGTGAACGGTGAGCGAGCCAAGAGCAAATTACTATCTGCATCAATTTGATCAGATGTACTGCTGCATGTTGAATTGATTGTTGAGTTTAAGGGATGATGACACGTCGGGCCTGAATACTTGTTTCCCAGTAATGTAATGTAATGTAACATAATGTAATGTCTATGCCAATGTGACAATCCATTGCTGCCACTAGGGCATGCTTAAGAAGATCTGGTCGAGTCATGACTGCTTACATGGCAGCCCGGCGAGCTCAGTCCTGTTGCCCAGTGCTGTCCTCTGAGTCTCGAATCCGCAGAATGCTGGAGCACGTGCTAGACAGCTGTTAGACATGACGTTGCTTCACTTGCTGTAATAACAGGAGCGCATCGTCGCATAGCCGGCCGATGACACCCGTTGAGCAGATCAATATAATGCTGGCCATCGAGGAAGATGAAGCGAAAGCCGCGGGTGAACCGAGCACCACTGACTTGGAGGTAGGGCGCAGTGCAGATCAAGCCTGTCATGGTGGCCGGTCGCTCTCTCGGCGTGCGTGTTTGATGATGCTGTGCCACTCAGCATCTCGTGTCCTCCTTTCCTCCCTCGGGTAATAGAGGCTTACTCAGTCAATAGCTTGTGCGATTGATTGCACGCCTGCCCTGTGAACCAACGTTTCAGCCTGACCACCAGTCAGTCAGCAATGAACGCTTCGGTTCTCTTGATTACACCTCACATAAAGCTTATGATTTGAGCGTATCAGTGGCTTGCAGTAGGAATGATGTGCAGCATCCTGTCCCGTTTTGTTAACGTGCTCTGCGATGGTTTGCAGAGGTACACCTACTACATTCTGAGGGGTATCAAGAAGGAGATGATTGCGCCCCAGCCAGCCGAGCACGTGGAGGCCATGACCGCCCTCATACCCAAGGAGCTGGTCGGTAACCCTGCACTTGCTCTGTCGGTTCGAGAGCTCAAGGACGAGGTGTTGGCCGATTATGAGCTCAGCATTCGCAGAGCGATCGGTCAGTGACAGCAGCAGCTGCTGCCATGGCTAGCGTTAGTGTGTGTGTGTGTGTGTGTGTGTGTGTGTGTGTGAGCTTGGTCATTGCTGATTGATTTGCAGTGCATGCTATTATGAGGATTGGGGCTTTAAAGCTGCTTCATTCTCATCCCTTTGATGCAGTTTTTCTTCATTCTGTATTTTCCAGTCGATTACATCCTCAAGGATTCCGAGGAGAAGGAGCGGCTGCACATCAAATGGACACCGATTCCATACCCTCAGAGGTCGGTGGCTATCTCAAACTCAGTTTTGGATTTCGTTGAAATTGATCCCCAATGATTGGCTTTCTGCATTGGATGTTGGACAACGTTTACATTTGCTTTGCAGTTGCGTGACTACTTTTTTTTTTGTGTGACCCTGCGGTCACTAGCGGTCAGGCTCATTCGATCAGTAATGACTTGCATGCGCAGGATCATCCGAGCCCCAGTGCCGTGGCGTGCTGGCTATCAAGAGAGAAAAAAGTGGAACCTCACCAACCTGTTCACGGTGAATCCCACGATGCTCGAGCTTCAACGCCTGTGGAAGAACCAGTGAGTGTCGAGCTGCCCGCGAGCCGTTCAAGGCCCCTAGCTCAGCTGTTTTCTCCCGCCCACGTGCAGGTGAGCTGGCATTGCAGCTGCACGCCTGTCGATGTTGGCAGGTTCTGCAAGCTGAGGTTCGTCAAGCTCAAGGAGCTGCTTTCGGCTGACCTGCCGCTACTACCCAACGAGTTCGAGTCTCTGGTGAAGAAGCAGTGCTGGGAGGCACACGAAGAGCTGAGGAAGAGGTCTGTCGATTGCCAGCTGCAAGGGCGATCCATGGGCGAGGCAGGGCACGAGCTATCGTTGGCCTCGTGTTTGAGCAGCAAGGTAGTGTCTGGGTCAAACGGTAGTGGCTCATATTGGAGCATACTCTTTCGGTAGGAGAGAGCTGAACCCAGCTCGTCTTATGCAGCTGTTGGACGTATAACGAAGTTGGAACTGCTCATACTGTGTATGGTCATTGCGTTACTTCCGTTTGTGTTAATGCACTCATTATCTTGTGCATCGCCCGAGCATTGTCATGCTGTTGACAGTGCCTGTGAAGTCATAAGCCCATCCTACCGTACCGTTATCTCATCTCTGTATAACTTTTAGCTCTGCAATTCAGTCTTCTCGTGAGTATCAGTTTTCTGCATTACATCTTTAGTTTAAGGAACTTCTTACTTCGAATCCCCACCCCGGCTTTAAACCAAACATGATCAACTCGTGCATCAAATTCTGTTATACTCGTAGCAGCCGGGCAGGCATCTTACATTTGCCTTTGCTGGAGATATCTCTCATTAGGTTGTTTGACCTTGTTGAAGATTGTTCTTAGCCTTAATGTGTCTTGGAAGAGATTTGCTTCTCTTAGAACCATGTTAAATGTCTATTAATTATTTCATTTTAAATTAAATTTTGTGCAAATGGCAGCTCTGTATAGCAGCTCGATTATTTAGGGCTACCATCTGGGCCGGGACGTTGGAGGCCCTAGCATGAGAACGCAATCGTATGGAATCTGATGGGTAAACTTGGCATACTGTTACTCTACAATTTGGAATCAAAACCGCACAAGCGGCAACCATTTTGTAGAAATGGTAGCTTTGTATCGCCGTTTGGATGTGTAAAAAGACTGACTGGCCCAGGACATTGGAGCCTGTAGCACGAGAACCCGCAAGCAAAATTGCATGAAATTTGTTTGGTAAACTAGTAACACCATTCTGTATGATTTGGAATCAAAGCCACACTTTTCGAAGGGTCGTTGTGCCAAAGGCAGCTGCATTGCAGTGATTCTTGAGACCCGGCGACACCCGTGGCTGACCTTGACCTTGGGCAGGCCGTAGAGCAGCAGCAGCCTGAGCAGCCCCAACAAGTTACGCCTGGGTGCCACGACGGATAAGACATTTAATAGCTACTCTGATTACCACTGCATACCTCACTACTTGTGGTTCGCTCGGTGCTCCTTGTCGACTCTCGTGGCGAATTGCATTGCATTGCATTTTTTTCATGTGCTGCCCAGTATTAAGCTTTGTGTGACTGCCGTGAAATGAGGGATGCTATTACTTCTTGGCATTGCTTAAGGCTAGATGTGATACCGAGCTGTGGCCATTCTACTTTGCTGTCCAATAGCCTCAGATTTCTATAGCCTTCCCAATCGGTTTGAACTAGCCTAGTGACAGTATCATTTTCAATTGCTGTCAAAACAGTAGTGTGACTTTCGCCTGCTTCCATAGCAAATTTTCTTATTCGGCTGAACGCGTGCAAGTGACTAGTGGAAATACGTGATGCACTTTAGGCAAATGGCTGTAATCGATGACTGCTGATACCTTTTAGTATTTCTCATTGGTGAAAGCAAACGTAGCCATGGAAACACTCGTGCTTTGCCGGTGACCAGCGCCAATCCTTGATTCTGCCTGCTTGCAGCTGGCTCCCGGCTTGTGCGAAGGTCTTCATCGAAAACAAGCACTTCTGGCAGCATCTCATACCGCAGGATGACGGCGAGTCTACGCAGCTCGTGCAGCAGTTCTTTGCCAGCGTGGCATCACTCATGTCGCTGCAGCTGCGCGAGATGGTCGTCAACTCCCTAGCCGACTTTCTCGAGTTTTTCGAGGTGCACGCAGCCGGAAATGACTTTGAGGGCGAATTCGACGAGCTGCGCTTCGTGATGCCCCAGGTTATGATAGTGCGGCTGCGCGTCGAAGACCCCAAGATACTGTTCGAGCCGTCGTTCCGCGAGTGCAGAGATATCATCCTGCGCTGCTTCTCCGAAATCATTGCCAGCGGCGAAGGACTGTCAAGGGTATGCATCGCTCTCTCGCTATCACTTTCATTCGCTCTCTCTTGCTCTCTTTCTTTCTCGTTTACTCTATCGTTCTCTCTTGCTCTCTCGTTCTTTTTCTTCCTCCCACTCTGTCGTTTTCTTGACCACTGTCTCACGTCTTCTCTCTGTCGTTGGCTTTCTCTTGGTCGCCGACTTTTGTTCACTATCTCATTCCTATTTCGTGTTTGCTCACTCTCTTGTTTTCTCTCTGTCGCTTTGATCTCTCTGTTTCTCTCTCACTCTCTCTGTCTCTGTCTCTGTCTGTCTGTCTCTCTCTGTCTCTGTGTCTCTGTGTGTGTGTCTCTCTCTGTCTGTCTCTGTCTGTCTCTGTCTGTCTCTGCCTGTCTCTGTCTGTCTGCCTGTCTGGCTGTCTGTCTGTCTGTCTGTCTCTCTTTCTCTCTCTCTCTCTTTGTCTCTCTCTCTCTTTGTCTCTCTCTCTCTCTCTCTGTCTCTCTGTGTGTCTCTCTGTCTGTCTGTCTCTGTCTGTCTCTGTCTGTCTCTGTCTGTCTCTGCCTGTCTCTGTCTGTCTGTCTGCCTGCCTGCCTGCCTGCCTGCCTGGCTGTCTGTCTGTCTGTATGTCTGTCTGTCTGTCTCTGTCTGTCTGTCTCTGTCTGTCTGTCTCTCTGTCTGTCTGTCTGTCTCTCTCTCCCTCTCTCTCTCTCTCTGTCTGTCTCTCTGTCATTAGTAGGCTCTCTTTCTCTCTTCCGGTCTGTTTTTTCTCATTATCCAGTCTGCACGTCTCTGCCTCTCTCTCGCACATCTCTGTCCAAGCATTGCTTCATTCGAGCTTCCATATCCCTGTGGAGCTGACCAATTCCATTCGCTTGTAATCCTAGGTGGAATGCGAGCTGTTTCCCGAAATGAGGGGCCAGAAGCTGCTTCTGCGGTCGGTTAAGATCGACGAAGCACTGGTCACCGAGTTCACCGACAAAGCTATGGAAATATTCAAGAAGAATACCGTAGGGCCTCAAAGGTACAGCCTGTGTGTGCGGGGCATGTAGCAGCCAGTGGATTTGATGGACGCCTAGGCCATGCTTAGCATTCTGGACAGCATGGTGGTGGTGGTGGTTTGTGGTGGTTGTGGTCTTCTGGCCAGACTATGTGGATGCAGGGAGTGCTTTGATCTTACTAGTCAGCAGCATTCATGACTCCCTATTATGTACAGTTCTTTCTCTCTAGCCATGTCACTACGTTTCACAGGTAGCATTATTTACCAAACATTACCTTATAGTTTTTATTCAATGCTATGCACAAGTGTTCACTTAATTCTTTCAGTGTTTTTCGAGCAATTCAAATTGCCATCTCTAACGAATCGTTCGTCGTCCACTTTTCCATTCTGATATTTCTTGCAGATGTCTAGGTGCCAGCTGTAGAGGCTGCATTGCATTTGCTGACAGTGTTGCTGGAATGCAGGCGAATTGTGAATTATTATCCTTAGCTGATTGCCTGCATAGCATTCAGCTGCTATTTTGCAGTCTTCCTAGCTGTTGCTCTGTTAACGGTGTTGCGCTACAATAACTGCCATCATGACTTTATGGCCAGCATCAGCACGTCACCCCGATTCTGAGAAGTCACGATACTGCACCGCAAGATGTTGTGATAGGCAGCCTGCTAATTGGTTATTTCCAATTCGTAGCATCTGGCTGCAACGCCTCGAAGTCTATATGCGTACCGAAAGCCGCTTAGGCTGTGAGTGCGCTATACAAAACTCTCCTGCGTAACACCCACATGGTCTTTATGACTTTGTGGAGTTACTGACGGAGATACATTACATTACATTACATTACATTACATTACATTATACCCATGATACACTGGTTAAAGGGATGTATCTTAAAATGCAAGGACTATCTGTGCAAACCAGCTGACTGTCTTCTGTAGGCCGGACTGCTGAGGTCACTGTAGTCAGTGCTCAATGCATGTTTGCATGCCAAGTCTGGTAATTTGACTTTCTTTGGCACGGTCAATGATTAGCTGGTTTTTATTTTCTGCTTGATTTTTTCTGACTCCTTTGAGCGTTACTTTTAGGTACCTTAACGTGTATAGAAAGTATATGGACCTTATGAACAACAAGGCTGACCAGGAAGTAACGGCCTTCCTCAAGGAGACACATGCAATTCCTGGATTCATGAAGGTAGATTCATCAGGTGTTGAATGGAGATGTCATTGGTTGTAGGGCTTGTATCAGCCGGTGTTCCGCTGACATGTTGACACGCTGCCAGCAGTTTTGTCTGCTGAATGCATCTGCCTTTAGCAGCCGCTAGTGTCTGCTGTCTGCTGCTATTCCAAGCTGCTCGTCCGTTTTCTGCAAGCAATTTTTCCCGTGACTTGCCGCATGACTATCAGAGGAAAGAGGTGTTGGAGGAAGTGGTAATGATGTGGCAGGGCACTCTTTTCCGAGTCTCTGTTTGTCATGAGATGATGCAGCAGCAGCAGCAAGGCCCCCCCCCCCCCGATTTTTGGGCGGCTCGATCAAATGCCAAGTTTAGTAAAAAAAAAACAACATAGCTTGCCATTTCTCATCCAGCCCGAGTTGCTCACTAGCTGTAGCCGACATCTCAACCTTTTGCGCTGTTTGATCTGTTCCAATGCTTGCACTGAATGCTGTGTCATTTGTGCAGAGTGATCGCGAAGCACGACTTGTTGGCTGCTCTCCGTTGGCTGCCTGGCATGATTTCTTGGACTGCACCTTTACCGTTATGCTGAGATCAGCTTCGGAGGGCGACTGTGACGATTTTCGTTCTTTTGTCACAGAAAATAGACAGCTATCAGAGTTTGAAGAATGAGATTGCCTCTTTGAGGATCACGGTGCCTCTCAGCATGTTCTGCCTGGATTGTGTGGCTCTAAATCATGAACTGTGTCAGCGCACACAGAAACTCAAAGAGCGACTCGTTATGTTTGAAATCGACGAGAACCGCTTGTTAAACAGAGAGTAAGTGCTTGCATTGCTGCTACGTTAGCTTATCAATGTTCTTAATCTTCAATCTTGATTTAATCAAGTGAGGCTCTCATAAGGCTGGGCACCAGTGCACCGAGCTCTGAGCATGATCGTTGGATTGTACATTGCTGCTTTTTATTTTGCCATCGCCGACCTTTATCGTAGCACCACAACTTGACCGTGGCTTAAACTTGTTATCCTGTTCTGGTTCTAGCCACCAGTATATTATTCTCTCGATGTGCAGACACGGATACACCTTTTGCTTTTTTTCTTTAACTCGCACTTCATTCGTACTTTCATCGTTTAGATTATGTAAGCAGTATGACGACATGAGTGAAAAAGTGAGCGACAATCCTGATACAACGGAAGGTCTCGTCGACCTTATAAATTTTTTAAGAAAGGTAAGTTAAGTCCCCATTAAATGTTTTTTCTAGATCTTGTGTGTGTGTGCATGTGCGTGTGTGTGCGTGCGTGTGTGTGTGTGTGTGTGTGTGTGTGTGTGTGTGTGTGTGCGTGTGTGTGTGTGGAAACATTTACCTTAGCCGACGACGTTGCTTAGCTTTCATCTGCTTTTCTTTTTGCAGTCCTTGGTTATTTATTTGCACCTGTCCGTGTTTTTCTCGCTACCTTCCTTCTGTATCCTTTTCTTCTTCCCAGGGTCTCGCTCTCTTCCCCTCTTCATCTCGCTCACACCTTTCAATCATCTCTCTCGATTAGCATTCTACCAGTTGTTCTTGGCCTTAGCCAGCAGCTGCGACCTTGTTGAATGACTTCAAAGATGATCGGTGGTCTGCTTCTCTTCATTTCAGTCGCAAGACGTTACTTCCTTCAAGCTTAAAGGCTATGTCGACGATGCTGCAAAGCGACTCATGTTCCTCCTTGATTATGGCACATTCACGTGTAAGTCCCAAGCCGTTAGGCTGCTAGGCCGATCTTACATGCTTCGTACAGTTGTCTCTCCAAAGCAGCTCCTACTATGAATGCTGTTGCTGACTATGCGAAGCAGCAAAGCTGGTTGCTGCTCCCTGCTTTGCGCTTGTGCCTCGATCCTAACGAAGTGTGGAGTTTTCGGGCCTCGCTCCTTCTCAGTCCCCACTTATCGCGTGTGTACGTGCAGCCAGTCGATAATCTTTTGAGTTAATTTGAAAGTACCGGTCGTTCCTGCAGAAGGCACTGAAGTATGTCAGTGCCTTCCCTGAGTACAGCTGACTCGGTGAACCACTCGGCGATTGCTCGCTGCTTGCTGCTCTAGCTGAAGCACTGCTCAGCTTTTCGGCCTGGACCGAATGCACTGCTGTGGCTCTGGGTGAAAGATGGGGGCATGATGAGAAGGAGGCTCCAGGAAGATCGTTATGCTCCGAAGGAAACCTTTTCTGTGTGTGCAGCCCGAACGTAGTTGTCCCAAGTGTCGGCGATTGATCCGAGTGTCAGCTGATTGCCCGGGCTGTTTAAAAACCTGCTGGTTTTATCTGGCCGGCAATGCAGATGTGTATGTGCTGTAGTAAAACTCATTTCAATCAAGGAGCATACTGCATGTCTGTAATGGTCAGCTATGAGGGTGATACTATAGTTCAATCGTGTGTGGCTTTCAATGAGACTTTGCACAATCGATTGTGGGATCAGCACATTCGAGTGCAATATTAGAGTGCAAGTACTGTAGAACATCACTGTGTGTATGACCTCCGTCAGGCAATTTTCCATGGGTACTCAGAAACAGAGTGAATAGGTGTAGTTACTTTCGATTCGGTCACTTTTAGGAATAGGAATTGTGCCCGTTGCAATTGCTGCTGTTTTGCATGCAGCACAGGGTTTTTATCAGCACTTGTGGCAGACAAAGTGCACACCTACTGCCCATGCCATTGCTCTTGCCTGCATATAATTGTCTTTTACCATCGGCTTTACCAGCCTATAGCAATTTATATTCCAGAGAGAAGAGAGAGGGAGGGAGAGGAAAGGAGAGAAAGAGGTGAGACAGAGGGTGGGAGAGAAGGAGATTAAGAGGGGCAGGGGCAAAGAGAGAGAGAGAGAGAGAGAGAGAGAGAGAGAGAGAGAGAGAGAGAGAGAGAGAGAGAGAGAGAGAGAGAGAGAGAGAGAGAGAGAGAGAGAGAGAGAGAGAGAGAGAGATGGCCTTTTAGTTTCCTTTACTGCAGCTCTGCCAGAGTGCACTCACCGCTCACCAGTAGTCAGCAGCCCCGTCGAGCTGCAAGCCGGACCTACTTGGCTTACCGTTAGTCAAGTTAACCAAAATTGAAATTACTTCTCCTCAGCTAACCAGCCTGTGCGGCTATTGAAGCACGGCTTTAGAGCTAGTTAGTCTGCTCTAAATAATGCTTTTGTTAATGGGATGTTGATTATGCGCACCGAAAGCCCCTTTGACTATTGAGTGCTCAATCGGAAACTCTACTCTATAACATCCACTTAGTCCTTACTGCTTTGTGAAGGTACAGATGGAGGTGCATTACTTTACTTTACTGAGCCCAGCTCTCGGGTGTGAGCTTACCCAGGAGAAAGGGAAAAGTTTAAAAACTTTAAAAACTTTAAAAGAGAAAGTTTATTGCGCACCACTAAGATGATTTTGGAACATTTAGGTAAGGAAGTCTACAGGCTCCAACCTTTGTAGTCTCGATAGCTGAATCGGTAGAATGCAGGTCTGCAGAACCTGAGATTTTGGTATAGTTACCCTCTCGAGATAAAATTTGGTTTTTCTTTGTCGTCCAGTCCCTCGGCCGATGGCCTGCTGTCACTTTGTACAGTCGTCCCTCGTTTGTCGCGGTTAATCAGTTTAAGACTCTACCGCGATAAGTATTCCGTGAATTATTATTCTATATCTATTGAAAACCTGTTCACGACCTTATAAATACGGTTTTTAACATTATTAGAGCCCCCTGAATATGAATAGCATCCCTCTGGTCACCATTGCACTATTAAAGCGATGTAGAAGTGTGTATTGAGAGAAGCGAATTTTCATGAATCTGAGCCAATAAGTGGCCAGGATAGGAAGAGGAGAGGATAGCCAATCAGTGAACAGCATGCTCTGATTGGCCTGGTTTCATCACACCCAATTTTTTGGAAAAAAGTTCTTGCCCACACGCAAGGAGTGATCGAGTGGCTGCACCTGGCTTTGAAGGATTTGGGGGCTAGTATTTTATTTTATATATTTTTTATTAAAAATCGCGCTGTAGAGTGAAGCCGAGAAAGTCGAAGCGCAAAGTGGCAAGGGACAACTTTAATTGCCGAGCTGGGTTGGTCCAGTGGTTAAGGTGCTCGCACCGACTAAAGTCTGGCTGAGGTCGTGGGCTCGAGCCCTGAGACATATGTGAAACGCCTGAATAGAGATTTAGTTCTCTTGGGGCGCTATACAAATGAACTATATTATTAAATATAAATTAAAGCTCTTTGATTATCTCGGCCAAATTCCTTCGGCGGTCTTGCTAGTTGCAGGGATTGTCACAATAAATTCGATCTAGCAAATGCAGCTCTGCGTGACTTTGACTGTTTTCCGTGATTTTCATACACTGTAGATGAGGACATCAAGCTCAATAGCCTCGTGTTTCATTGGCCGCAGCAAATACAGACCATTTTTGATCTGGCCAGCAGCAGGCTGCAGACGTCTCGCGACAAGACAGAGGAGGAAGTGAAGGGCCGCGCCAAGGCGTTCGAAGAGAGGCTGAGCGGCTACGACAAGGAGGTCGAGAGCTTCAAGAAAAAGGAGGTTGGCCAATTAGTGGAAAGGCTGCCTGCACTTGGCGCCAGTGGTTTCGCACGCGAGCACTCGTCTCTGCCCCGTTTCTTCGGCAAGCACAGCAGCAGCAGCAGCGCTGCGGCAGCTACTGCTGTTCCTTAAATGGTGGCAGAGGCAGCAGCCAGTGCTGCCTCGGCCGCCGTGCTCCACGTGGCCGTTCGGCTCCACCGAGCAGGCTGTGTGGGTGGGTGGGACCGAGAGCTAGCTGCTGCTCCGTTGTCACGTGCGGCGAACCAGCACTGTGGGGCTCACCAGAGCGGCGAGGTCGGTTGGGCTTTTCGCAGATCAACAGCCTCATGAGCCAAGAGGAAATGAAAGCGATCGTAGACCAACTGGACCGGCTGAACGTCAACCTGGAGGTGGCTCGAGACGACCTCGAGCAGATCAACAAGGAGGAAAAACTGCTCGAGTTCGAGCAGTCGCAGTTCCCTCAGCTGCAGCAGATGTTCGGCGCCAAGGATCCGTACGACAAGCTCTGGAAGACGGCGCTCGCCTTCACAACCAAGCTGGACGTGTGGCTCAACGGTGAGGTCACGGCCGCGGCAGCTGCGGCTGCTGCAGCAGCAGCAGCAGCAGCAGCGGGTGGATGGGTGGGTGGGTATTGGTTGTTGTGTGACTAGCGTTTCGATACACGTCTATGAATGTGATGATGATGTGAAGTCTGCTGCGGCCACTACTATGCCCGCGGCAAGAATAGGGCCGGTCTCCTTGATTTTATAGGCACGCATGCTTCGAAAACATGTTTACACACTGCATACGCTAGCATATGTCCGTGAAAAAACATTATGGGGAAATTTCCAGTGTTGCATTATTACAATGCGGGCCTGAGTGTCAGCTAACCCACTGATAAGCCCAGCCCAGCTTGTGAGCCTGGCCTACTGTTGGGCAAAGACTTCCTAACCACGAAATGAGTCGTGAAGTGCTCGAATCTTAACATCAGTCTCTTTCCGTTTTTGACCATATCATATGTAAGGCGTTTGGTTAGCGTTGACAGCTCGTGGCTTCTTCGTTAAGCTTTGGCAGTGCGCCACTGAGTGGCTTCCTTTGTTGCTTGCTTCTCTTGGTGTTGTCTTTGCTAAGAACGTTTATAATCTGCTTGCCTTGCACCTTCCCCCCCTGAATTTCGTGCTGTGAAAACTTGCCAGCCCTCAGGGGGCGGGCAGAAATCACAGGTTTTATGTAGAAATTAGCCTGCACCAGTAAACACTCATCAGAAAGCACTAACATTGCTTACGAAGGTGGGCTTGAGTGTCTGGTGATGTAGCTGGCAAGCCTGCTCCACTTACTGTCAAATCTTCTTTGAGTTCTTAGTTAATGGAGCACGAGCTATTAAGGAAGAACAATAACATGCATTACAAAAGAGTATATTTAATAATATCTAGGTATTGTTCTGACCTGGGAATAGTCAAGGATACGGTTGATACACATAATCTTGATATATATATATATAATTTGCACACACACATATATATATATCATTTGCATATATATAATTTGCATATATATATATATGTATGTATGTGTTTATGCAAATTAGCCAAACTATCTCGCTTTTGGACACGACGCTCATATTTGTCGTACCGTCGTAGTAGCACTATAATGTCTCAAAGCGAATCATGTAGGTGTGATGTGAATGACTGATCGTGATTGACTCGTTTAGTATTTTAATACCTAGGAGTTTATGGTTTTCAGCTGCTGGCTACCGTGGCACACTTTCTGTTGTGTGCGCTATGCTGATAGAAGGAAGCAACAAATGTAAACAAGCGCCTAGAAAGAGATTGAGTTCTCTGAGGGCACTTCATCAAGTGTATTATTATTGTTTTTAAGAAAGTTCACCATTCTTTTTCTAAATGATGCCATGGCAGCTAGCTGTTTTGGGGTGCTCCCGTTGGTATTCACCGCTCGAGCTGTGTCACGGTCTTCGTGCGTCCCTGCTCGCTTGTGTAATCAGCTGCACCTCGAGCGAGTGAGCCTCCACGTCGTCCGGTCGTTGGGTGGCCTCTCGTGTGAGCAAAGAGCTGCTGAGTCAACAACCTCTCATATCTAGCATCAGAAGAGCCTTGGCAGCTTTCGTCTGCTTGCAACGTCGTCAGCTTGCAGTTTCACCAGCAGCATGCATCATCGGCATTCAGGAAAGAGTTTCGCGACTCGAACCCACGGCCTAGGTCATGGAAGTATGGGCACTTTAGCGACGGGCCAACAGCTGCCTCTGTGGACCTTCTCGTGGTGGGGGAGGGGGAGGGCTCGAGCGACTCAATCGTTAACGTTCCTTCTTGGCTGGGCTAGGCAAGTCTCCACGAACTGGATGCTTTGCCTGTGGGGATGGCGGACACTAGTGGGCCCCACAGTTTTCTCATGCTTCGCTCGGTATGCAAGTGAGTCATTGCCACGGAACGAGATCGTTGCTGTGATACGATACGACACGTCACGTGATACAACGAGCTCGCATTTCGCTGGCCTTTTTTTCGACAGGGCCTTTCCAGAAGCTGAATGCAGAGGAGATCGACAACGAAGTGAACGAGATGTGGCGCACCATGTACAAGCTTAACAAGGTGTTTGCTGACGTAACCGGTCCTCGCTCGTCGGCTGACCGAATGCGCAAGAAGATAGACCAGTTCAAGGTCAACTTACCGCTGCTGCATGTGATATGCAATCCCGGCATCAAAGATCGGCACTGGGAGCGGGTGAGCCGGCACTTGAAAAGGACGTGGCGGCACGCGTGCGAGCTCCGCAAGTCTCTTGCTCTATGTAGATCAGGCCGAGTTCTGTTTGTGATGCTGAACTGTTCACTGGATTGCAGATGAGCAATGTAGTGCAGTTCGAGATTAAGCCCACCGAAGAGACCACGCTGCAGACAATGATGACCTACAAGCTGGAGAATTTCTTGGAAAAGTGAGGAATGCTTTCGGTTATTTCACGGTTTGCCTAGTCAAGTTTAGTCATAGTCATTTTGGTCCATCTCATATACGTTCCCGAGTCTCGCATCCTCTTCAGGCAATCGCCGAGAGATGCAGTTCGATTGACTTATCCATTTCCATTCGAAGCTGTAACTGTTGCTGTCAGCGCTCGCAGAATGCTAATTGCTCGGACATATTGAGCATAATTTCCTTCCTCTTAATTTTTTGCTTGCAAGGCTGGAGGAAATCAGCGGGGCTGCCAGCAAAGAATATTCGTTGGAAAAGGCACTGGAGAAAATGAAGAACGAGTGGAAGGACATGCTCTTCGAATTTGTGCCGTACAGGGACAGTGTAAGTTTAAATTTTCCATAATGGCTGCAAGAGGCTGCCAAACTTTAGAGTCCTGCAGTATTTGCCCTGTTTTTGTCAGCAATGAAGTACTCCCACCCACATATGTAGCATTGGAATTTATGGCAGCAGTAGGTTGCAACCGGTTTGTGATCGCGATGCGTTTTTGTCGCTAACGACTCATGTGTTCTGTCAGTTCTGTGTCATTGGTAAAATTATGGTTTCTTGCCTGAATTTTTATGCATCCTTTCGACGTTTTGCACTTAAAAAATACTAGCTGATTCAATGGCCTCTTTTTGAATTTCGACAGAAGAGTCTTGGAAGCTGTCACCACTGCTTGCAGCAGCAATAAAGAATCGCCCACCGCCGGATTCGAACCCACAACCTCGGGATAGTGGTCGTGAAGAGCAACCGCCTTACCTAGTGAGCCATCACTGCTCCCTTGCTGGTGCATTAGCATGAAAGAGTGACAAAGTATTTGGCGATAGATAGATGCAAGCCATTACCGTTGGGGAGTTTCTTCTTTTTATTAAAAAAAAAATCAAAATCTGCCTTTTTACCTCTCTTTGTTAGCTGATTTAACAGCATCAAATATGTAGCGCCAGAGGAGCCTTTACGGCTATCAGCACCACTTGCAGTGGGGAATAAAGGATCGCCTACTTCGGGACTCCAACCTACGACCGGGGTCGAGAAGAGCGAGCATCTTGCCCCTTTGTGCTGTACTGTACAGTATTAGATTTTATGTTTATCTGTCCACTGCTTTCTTGCCTATTCTTCTTTTCCGTAGAATTAAATTTCTCTACTGCGCTTTGTCCATCGATGTTTGGGATATTCCTTTCATTGCATTGTTATGCTAGTAGCTATTACTAATGGTATACAGCCGGTTACTTTGTGCTTATGACTGCTTCACGCATTGCCCAATAGGATTTTCTCTTATCACACTCGTTAGGACGCCTAAGAAATTGTAATGCTTTCTTATAGAGTTTCGTACTTTCTCTTAGAACTAATAGCTTCATCCTTGCTGAGGTCAAGCTGATTTACTGTCATCATCTTTGCAGGGAGTGTCGATCCTTTCGTCAATAGACGATATTCAGCTTCTGCTAGACGATCACATTATAAAAGCGCAGACCATGCGTGGGTCGCCTTTCGTGAAGCCTTTCGAGGTGGAAATGAAAGAGTGGGAAGAGAAGCTTGTCATGATGCAGGACATCCTCGACCAGTGGCTCAAATGCCAGGCCACTTGGCTCTATCTCGAGCCCATCTTCAGCTCGGAGGACATCATTGCTCAAATGCCCGAGGAAGGTCGAAAGTTCAGCATCGTCGACAGCTACTGGAAGGACATCATGACCGAAGCTGTTGCCGTACGTTTTAAGCTTCCGATATCGTGGCCACGTTATGCAGTTCGGACGAAAAAAAAACTATTTACACAGAAATGTCATTGCCTGCAACCGTTTTTGCGCGCTGCTGCCGTCAAACGTGCAAACCGTGTTTCATTTCGAGGTTTCTAAAGTTGGACTGTACATTATTTCCAGGACACTCACTGTCTCGTTGCTACTGCTCAGCCGAACATGCTCGGGCGGCTGAGTGAGTCAAACGTTCTATTGGAAGAGATCCAGAAAGGCCTCAGCAACTACCTGGAAAAGAAGCGTCTATATTTCCCGCGTTTCTTCTTTCTTTCCAACGAGGAGTTGCTCGAAATTCTGTCAGAGACCAAAGACCCAATGCGAGTGCAACCTCACCTCAAAAAATGCTTCGAAGGTATTAACAAGCTTGAGTTTACCGAAGAGCAGGAGATCCTCGGCATGATTTCAGCAGAAGGCGAAACCGTACCATTTGCAACAAAGATCTTTCCTGCCAAAGCCAAGGTAAGCCAAACGTAAAGCGTAAACATAAAGCCAACGTAGAATGTGTGTATCGCCCGAGGAATTTAGCTTCAGGTTTTGGATGCAGCTGCAGCTTGTAGTTGGATTTTTTCCTGCTGCCAGGATAAGTGCGCTCAAATAGAGCCTAAACAGTCAGCTGATGCCTCATTTTGTTGATTATGTGAGTTACTTCAAATTATTACTTGAGCCGTAGGAGCTATTCATTACATCTTGAACGCATCAACTGTACACTTAATTGGCGTCTACGTTCTACTGAGTTTTTTTTTAAAACCGCAGTGTAGCATCAGATCCATTAGTTAGTTGCATGCTAGTGGCCAATAGGCAGGAATGTTTGCTTGATGTTTGGCGATGTTCCAACATCAGTGTAATGTACTGTTCAGTGTAATTACCAACACTGCTTTCGCTAGCTCGAGCTGTGCAGTAACGTTTCTTTCTTTTGCGCCGTCAGGGCATGGTGGAGAAGTGGCTGCTGCAAGTGGAAGATGTCATGCTTGCCAGCATGCGCAAGGTCATATCGGATGCCGTCGTTGCGTACAAGGAAACGCCCCGAAAGAAGTGGGTGCTCGACTGGCCCGGACAAGTGATCATCTGCTCGAGCAGCATCTACTGGACTGCCGAGGTGATACAGGCGATGGAGCAGCCCGACGGCATGGACGAGTACTTGCTGAAGAGCAACGGGCAGATCGACGAGATCGTGGAGCTCGTGCGCGGCAAGCTCGAGAGCGGCGAGCGCATCACGCTCGGCGCTCTCACTGTCATCGATGTGCACGGTAAGTCAGCCGCGTGAGCGCGTGGCGCGTGCGTTGCCACGACGACGACGACGATCGCTCTAGCTTGGCTTGGCCGCTGCATGCGTGCGTGCAACTGCGACAGGCATTTCTGTTTTCATTTCTGCTAAAACGCTCATCGGTCACTGTCGTTGGGCTATTGACATAATTACCACATCGCTCTCTTTCGGAATCGTCATCAGCGTTGTTGCTATCGTCGTCGTCATCGGCGTTCTCGCCAATGGGCTCTGGGCTGCGGCCAGGCTCATTCCCATACTGCTAGCCCTA
The DNA here is from genome assembly GCA_009760855.2 of Cristatella mucedo. Taxonomy (NCBI): domain Eukaryota; kingdom Metazoa; phylum Bryozoa; class Phylactolaemata; family Cristatellidae; genus Cristatella; species Cristatella mucedo. The sequence goes on along the minus strand of WPIO01000004.1, from coordinate 2,906,520 downwards.
TTATGGTTTGCTACAGCGAGTTCTTTCAAATTTTTTCTTTACCTTTGTCCTGCCTAATGCTGAACATTTATTTATTTAATGCTTGGTAACAATGGTCTTCTTTTTCATCTAATTTTATATGCTTGTTCACACTCTAAAAATTATGCCACCTGCACTACTCTAGTCGGTTACTTGCCTCTACTTGGCTTCGTAGGTTCATGCTAGAGTTTTGCTCGTGATCAAAAGCATGTCTGATCGCAGAGCTGGGTTAGCTTACAAAGCACTGGCTTAAAGCTTGTGATTTAATGCTGAACAAACGCCTGCCATCCTTTGAGTTTTCTGCCACGTGTGACGATTGAGTTGGTTTCCCATTAATAGCACGAGATGTCGTTGCTGCACTGGCCAGAGACAAGATCCAGAGCCCCAACGATTTCAACTGGCTAGCTCAACTGCGCTACTACTGGGAGGAAACGGATGTCATCGTTCGCATGATTACTACAGAGATGAAATACGGCTATGAGTACCTCGGAAATACGCCTCGGCTTGTCATTACACCTTTGACAGATCGCTGTTACAGGTTTGTTTGGATGGCCTCTATGATGGTGCACGTGTCGTCGTCATGCGTATTTGTGTTTAAAAGCCAAAGTTTCATCAGAATAAATTCCACCGGTAAGCTCATCTGCATCGATGCAATGGCTCTGTTTGTGTCATCCTTAGGACACTAATGGGTGCGCTGAAGCTGAATCTCGGAGGAGCTCCCGAGGGCCCCGCTGGCACAGGCAAGACAGAGACTTGCAAGGACTTGGCCAAGGCCATTGCTAAGCAGGTGCGTCCTGCTCTGCTATCACCGCCGCCACAGCCACCACGTACTTCCTCCGTGTACTTCTAAACTCTGATTTTGTGCGATGGACTTTATGTATTTTTCACTGAGCGCTCTCTGCTCTCTCTCTCCTTCCCTCTCACTATGTTGCCTATGCACGCATTTACATATCCATTCACATGTATGTCTTTCTACTTTCCTCTGTTCTCGTTTTTCTCTCTCTTTAGATTGGTCTTTCTTGCTGTGTTTCTAGCTCTCGCCGTGTCTCTCCCTCCCTCATCTCTATCTCTCTTTTTCTCTCCCTGTCCGTTTTTCTATCGGTCCCCCATGCATCTGTCTGTCTGCTTGCCTCTGTCTTTGTATTTTGTCTCTCTGTTTTTTTTTACCTCTGTCTTCTCTTCTTGCTGCCTCTCTGCAGCAGTTGTTGAACACAGTATTATTTCCAGAAGCCTAGCGATGAGCACATCGTGAGGCCTGCGTATGTAGGCCTGCCTATGCTCCTGTGCCCCTGCTCACGTGCCGATGCAACAGCCTCCATGTTTACTGGCAGAGTAGCTCGTAGCGAGCAGTTGACACGGGTATCTTTCCTTTCATCGTAGTGTGTCGTCTTTAACTGTTCCGATGGTCTCGACTACAATGCCATGGGCAAGTTCTTTAAGGGGCTCGCCCAGGCCGGTGCCTGGGCATGCTTCGACGAGTTCAACCGCATTGAGCTGGAGGTGCTGTCGGTCGTCGCACAGCAAATACAGAGCATTCAGATCGCCATCGGCCAGCGGCTCAAGCGCTTCATTTTCGAGGGCACCGAGCTGTCTCTTAACCCCACGTGCACGATGTTCATCACCATGAACCCCGGCTATGCCGGCAGGCAGGAGCTTCCGGACAATCTCAAGGTGAGACGAGAACTTTCTTGCACGGTGACGTCCTGCTACAACAGTTCACTTGGTCTCATTCGCATGTGATCTGTTTCGTGCACAGACTAGTAGCACTGCAGCTTCCTATCCCATATTGCTTGCGAAAGGCCAAGTTTCTATATGGGAGCCTGCTAACTTCAATGCTCCTGCTTGCCAGCTGTTAAGCAACGTTGACCTACGAATGTTAAAAACCATTGCAAAACAGCAAAAGCTGAATCGTTGCCCTTAGCATAATAGAGACCATGGTAGGTGCTTTCGAGCTGTAAGTGCAATTTGTTGTCTGCCACATTTGAATTAATCTTGAATGCTTAATATGCACGAGGTTGCTTTTCCAGATATCCAAACGATTTTGTAGCAAGCTTTCTTTTTCACAGCTGGAACTTGACTGGCAATACCAATGTAAATACTCAATGTGATCGGTTTCTAGTGACCGTGGTTGCAGTTTAGAAGTCTTGCAAGTTGCTAGTTTTTCCCCCCTTAGCCGGTGGGGGGTCCCTCTTAGCCCGTGGGGTACCATGCTCTTGCACTTCACGACTCAGGTCGTGGCTTCGAATTCGGCAGCAAGTAACCCTCTATTGCTCGCTGCGAGTGGGTTGACAGCCACCATGGATCTTCCGCGACTATTTATATATAGACCTGCAGCTGCTGATTCAGCTGCCCTTCACATTACTTTGCAGCCCTTGCATTTCGACAATGGCGCCAGCTTGTCGGCACGATGGCCCATATCTTTTGCATACACTGATTCAGGTCGGCAGCTGGCTAGACTCTAGATAGATGCCCAGAAAAAGCACGAAACAGACGTACCACTGTCGCGCTGGACATTTTATGCTAGATAGGGTCGCAGCTTGGTCTCCATGTGGTTGCCAGCTGCTATGCCACGTTGCACGCCAGCTGCTGCTCGTGTCCCGTGTGACGTCCAGTGAAGAAATTTGCAGTAAAGGCAACTTAGCTGGTCGTACCTCAAGAAAGTTGGCTCGTCTAGATGCTTTGGTTAGGCCTTCCCTCTCCGAGGAGTTGTGCTTTCCCTTTCAGTGGAGATCTCAAGTTCTTTGGATAGCTGGGGATTTTCCACATGCTGTGGCGGTTTACCCTCACGGGATCTCACCGTGACCACTCCATTGGCCACTTAGGATATGTTTGATGCCTTACAAATACCGGTTTATTGATTGGTTGGTCTGCTTTCTTTGAAAGAGAATTTCTGAGGCAGTGGCGCTGCTTCACTGTTACTATGCTAGCTATCCCAGCACGAGAATTGTGGCGGCATCCTGAGAGAGCAGCATGCTTTATTGCCTGTAAACGCCTCAAATGAAGACAGCCTCGCTTAGAATGCATTTTTTGGTGCAACATCTTTTGTTTTCCTAATGGCCGCAGCAAATTTGCTGCCGGTAGTAAGCTTTCGCAGTTGTGCTAGCCGAGGCAGCGCACTTGTGTGAAGGTTGCATCGCCAGTCTTCTGTCGTGCGCCAGCTTGGACGTGTGTGCGTCATTGCAGGTGCTGTTCCGCACAGTCGCCATGATGGTGCCTGACTATGCCATGATCGGCGAGATCGTTCTCTACTCGTGCGGCTTCGTCGATGCCCGCAGCCTTGCGGGCAAGATTGTGGCCACGTACCGCCTCTGCTCCGAGCAGCTCTCATCGCAGCATCACTATGACTACGGCATGCGCGCCGTCAAGTCGGTGCTGACTGCTGCCGGCAACCTGAAGCTCAAGTATCCCGAGCAGAACGAGGCCGTGCTGCTGCTTAAAGCACTCAACGACGTCAACCTGCCCAAGTTTCTGTCTCAGGTACGCCAAGGTCTGCCCGACCGCTATGCCACAAACCGACGTATCGCGGGTGGTTGCTTTCACGACCTCGGGACCGAGGTCGTGAGTTCGATTCCTGCAGTGGGCGATCCTTTATCGCCATTGTAAGCGGTGGTGATAGACGTAAAGGCACTTCTGTCTCTATACAAAAAGAGGCTGTTTAATCAGCCAGGATTTATTATTATTTTATTTTCTTTACTTGAGGGCAATGCCCGTCAGCTGCTGCTTGCTTTAAATGGGTTGATTGCTGCTCAAAGTGGCTGACTGCTAGGCAGCAGGGACGTTTGCTCACTCACTCTTGTAGACCTGCCACACTCTTGCTCATTCATTAGGATGTCCTGCTTCCGATTGAGCAACGTGCAGAATTGAGCTTGTCGTTTCATAGCATCATACTGGCAACGAGCGGCTCTCTTGCACGAGCAGCCACCGCCGGTATGGCGATCATTTCAGAGGAGAAACACTTTACGATTTTGTTTGTTCGATGAGTGAGATGCCTCCATCCTGCATCGGCACAAGGAAATGAAGGGCCAGAAGGCACTGGCATATCCCCACTCTGACCTAAAGGGGGCGTGTGAGGTGGCCAAGCTTTACTACGCGCCCATCCTGCTTACTATAATCGGCTGCCTGTGGCAAGGTCAAGAACCGATCTCCTCCTTGGCATCATTGATAAGGCTATGTCTCCCAGTAATCTACCGACATACGGTCGTGACTGCGTGTTTCGTGCTGCCTGCCCTCATTGCCAAGGATTAGCTTACTTAATATGTTCCACGGGTGTTGTTGAGACGTCACGGATAGGGTATCCATCGTCCATGATAGGATGCACTGTGCTTTGGTGCATAGTCATGGTTATTGACAAGACGAGATATTTTACAAGAAGATCTGTTTATCTGGCACGTGAGTGGAGTAGTTGGGAAGATGCTTGCCTTTGGTGCCAGAGGTCTAGGTTCAACTCATCTGTCCTATGATAATAGATATTTCATTTTTGATTGACAGCTTGAAGAATGCCTAAGGGCATTATATCTGCTGTACAAGTCCGGCGATTTCTTAGTCGTTTTTTCCTTGTCCATTCGAGCTGCGTTTTTATTAAAAGATAAATGTGCCGTTTTTAGTTATTTAACCTGTGTTAGCATGCGTTTACCGAGAAGTTTTGCAGAACCACAAATATCACTGGATGAATGGGCAATCGAACAATAAACAGAGTCGCTAGCATGCTTTGGGTATTTATTATAAGACGAGGATCATAACATGGAATAAATAAATAAATACATACAAGCTGATTTAACAGCCTCTTTTTGTATAGCGACAGAAGAGCCTTGACGGCTATCACCACCGCTTGCAGCGGCGATAAAGGATCGCCCACCACAGGATTCGAACCCACGACCTCGGGGCCGAGGTCGTGAAAAGCTACCGCCTTACCTAGTGAGCCACTACGGAATACCGGAAACAGTAGTAATATTTAGTCGATACAAGTTTCTAGTACGACCATATCGTACTCCAGAATCTTTGCTTATTGTGAACGATAGGTTCCTGATTACAGGCCAGACCGGTTTAGTGGCACCCACTGAGAGTCTCGCAATCTTTTTTAGGATGTGCCGCTGTTTGGTGGCATCATCTCTGATCTCTTCCCTGGTGTGTCGCTTCCACAACCCGACTATGACGTCTTCCTCGATGCTCTCAAGGACAACATTGCCAAGCGGAAGCTGCAGGCTGTGCCATGGTTCATTGAGAAGATAATCCAAGTGTACGAGATGATCCTCGTCAGGCACGGTTTAATGATCGTCGGTGAGCCGTTAGGAGGCAAAACACAGGCATATCAGGTACTTGCGGATGGCCTGCACGATCTCTGCATAGCCGGACAGATGCGGGAGAATAAGGTGCAATACCGAATCATCAACCCCAAAGCTATCACCATGGGCCAGCTTTATGGTGCTGCCGACCCCGTCTCTCGTGAATGGACCGATGGTAAGCCGTGGTGGCATGTTAAAGCATGCTAGTCGCTCAGCTGCTGCTATTGTCATGCATGACCGCAGTTGCCTTGGTTATGCTTACTTGGCAAGTGTTTCCTGTAGGCCTAATGCTATTATGCTATTTCAGTGCTGGGTCTAACGTGGTTGGCTGATTGTTCAAAGATTTAGACGTGTGTACCTTATCATTTTTTTCGTACATAGCAACTTATACTTTTAAATAGCATTACTACTCTAGCACTTCCCAGGTATCTTTTCGACTTTTTAGACATTGTGTTCGTGCTATGTGTTTGCATCAGTACTGTTTGTTACTTGCTCCTGCAAATCTAGTTGTCTGAACAAAGAAAACTTATGGTCAATTTTAAAATATGAATCCCATCTCTTGCATTCTGCTATATTCTGGAGATGGCATTAGCATGGCACAGTGCAGGTGTTACCTGACCTAGCAGTCAATGGGAGTGTCTATCAGAGCAGTCTACCAGACTCTACTGAAGGCACATTTGGTTCAATTGTGGCAGTGGCAGAGTGAGCAGTCAAACCGGATGACCTTGAAAACCATTCTGCTCTATTTCAGGCTATAAGTACCCATCTATGCTTGAGCTGGAAACCGATGAAGTGCGGTGATTGCTTGTGCTCTAGAGATACAACAGACGTCGAAGTTGGCAATAGTTCCATTCATTTTTATTTCCGCATCTCTTTGGCAACATGGCTTACTGTGATGGCTGTAGGACTGGCTTAAGTTTTCCCAAAAATTATCATCTTCATTTGTGATCACCCTCATCAGCTCTACTAGTTTTGCATAACTCACCACTCTCAGAAAATCGCTCAGCCCAGGATGGATATTGCAGAGCCACTGCTTGGCTGAAATGAGTGTACCATGGTTTCTTTGGGAAAACTGATTGCCTCTGACTGGTCTGCTCTTCTTACAGGTATATTGGCTAACACGTTCAGGGAGTATGCAAGCAATCCAAATCCTGACAGGAAGTGGATTCTTTTTGATGGTCCTGTGGATGCTGTGTGGATTGAGAACATGAACACTGTCTTAGATGATAATAAGAAGGTAAATGCCACAAGGGCTGAATGTTGAACCACCTTGGTGTTTTGTTCTGTCCACTTGTGTGGTATGTTTTCTTGCTTGCTGTCGTGCTGATGTAATCCTCTTTCTCCTTACAAAGTTACCACAGTCACTAACTTTGTGGGATTTAAAGGAAAGCTAAAGAAGCCACATTTCCTTTGCTGCTTAGGGTCGACCGTGTGAATCGCAATGTGTATGTTTGTGAGTGCTACAATTGTTCATGTTATGATAACTGATCGGCAGATATGCTTTCTTTTCACACTGTGTAAGTGTCGGGAAAGTTGCTTAGTTCTCTTAGGGTGCTATACAACCTCAATGTTTTATTATCGTGAACACATGTCCTGCTTGATTATATGCCTGGACCAAACAGCATTCTAATGGACTTGGCTTCTTTGCTTGCATTTTTTCGAGCACCATGCAGTACATTTATGTCCCCACTAACCATGCATCTACGTCTGCAACTATAATCTAGTGATCATTGTGGTGATCTGTCGGATCAGTTCTTTCACTCTTCACGACCCAAGTCGTGGGTTTCAGTCATGCAGTGGGTGCTCCTATACTGCCCACTGCAAGCAATCGGTGGTAAAAGCAGCCGTTAAAGCTCTTCTTCTGCACAAAACCTATGTAAATAAGGCTGTTGAATCAGCTAATCTTTAAGTGTAGCTTCTTTTGCAGGGAGATAGATAAAATCAGAGATTCCATCCTCAAGATATTCTCAGTAATGGACTTTTCTTGTTTAGTAACATTCTCACCCTCACGAGTCCTTTGCCCCAGCTCCCCTTGCAGTAAGTACCCCACTCTTGCACCTTGAAGCCTGCCACTAGTGACCTCATCTTGCTGCCCGTCTTTTTGTCTGAGAAGACTCCTAGCACTCTAAAGCTCATACCCTTTGTTCTCCTTCTGGGATGAATTGATGTGCTTGAGCCCTCCATAACTAACAAGATAAAATATGTACATTGCCCCGAATCTTTTTCCTCCATCTTTCAAAAAGGCTGTTGGACCACTAATTAGGAAAGCAACACTTGGCCAGGAGAACTTCAGCAACTTCTGCCCAGACTCTCTACTGCCATTTCTATCAAACACACTGGAGCGTGTAGTGGCAGACCAGGTAAACCCTCGAATCAGAACTCCAAGCCCAGCAAGTAAGTTCCGGTCAAGTTTTAGAGCTGATCACTTCACCCACAGAGTCAGCATTGCTTTGGGTGTATGATGACTTTCTCAGGAATGCAGACTCAGGTAGAGTCTACCTGCATGTATTGCTGGATGTTTTGGCAGTGCTTCCTACAATTAATCAACAAGTCTTTCTTGAGCTGCTCTCGCTCACCTGGGCATCGAGTGCAGTGCACTGTGACAGTCGAGGTGCTAACTCTGTATGGGCGCACCGGAGCATTAATATCAATGGGTGTCAGTCATATGAGAGCCTCTAAAGTATGCGGTACCCCAAAGATCCGCACCCAGTCTGCTTCTTTTTACAGTTTACACCTTCCCTACGGACGATATAATTGCCCTCACCGTAATATCGGCCCTCACTTTTCTTCACACGATACACATCTGTGCTTTGATCCCTCCCTGTCTGCCTTCCAGCTCGTCGAACTCTCTAGCAGCATGCGTTGGAATAATTTACATTCGAATAGCATCAAGCTCACTCGAATTCTGAATGACTGTAAAGCCAACTCACTACTTATCGGCAAGCCTAGTTACGGCCGATGAGTTCCTTGTGCCTCTTTTCACTCGTAGCCGATCGCTAGGTGCCGCAATCTTTCTTTTGCACTCTGACAAGACCGCCGAGCTCTTTTATTCTTGCGTCACGGAGAGGCCCGGCACCGTTTTAACTAAGCCCTTTGTTTGCTCACTCGTTCCTGCAGCTGTGCCTCATGAGCGGCGAGATCATACAGATGAGCAACTCGATGAACCTCATCTTCGAGCCTGCAGACCTCGAGCAGGCGTCACCGGCCACGGTGAGCCGCTGCGGTATGATCTACCTCGAGCCGCACCAGCTCGGCTGGCAGCCGCTGAAGGCGTCCTACCTGCAGAACGAGCTGCCCGACTCGATCGATGCCGAGAACCGCTCCTACCTGGACGAGCTCTTCGGCTGGTTGGTGCAGCCCAGCTTCGACTTCATACGCCACAGCTGCAAGCAGTTCGTCAACGCGAGCGAGCTGCACTCGGCGCGCTCGCTTATGACTCTCCTCAGCTGCCTCATGGACGAGATCAAGCAGTCGGGCACCGAGGGCCGCGAGGCCATGGGCAACCAGCAGGTCAGCCAGCGTGCGCGATCGGCTCTTGCTCTGCGAAGCATCGCGCGCGCGCGACATCCTCGGAAGGTCGAACACCTGCTTTCGCCGAGGCTCTCTCCTTTATCTTTCGACGTCGGCCTAAATCGTGCGCACGTTCCGCCAGTTGTTGGCGGCAGGCAAGCTAGCACTGTCTCGTCTGGCGTTCACTCTCTGCCACTGCTCCGAGAGCCAGACTCTACCCCTTGGCGGCGTGTTGCAGATGACACTCTGGCTGCAAGGCCTGTTTCTTTTCTCGCTCGTCTGGACCGTCGGAGGCCTGCTGACTGGCGACAGTCGCCGGAAGTTCGACGGCTTCTTCCGCTCGCTGGTCGGTGGCACCGACCCGGACAATCCGAAGCCCAAGAATGTCAAGATCAACAAGAGCACTGCGTTTCCCGAGCGAGGCCTCATTTACGACTACTACTTCGAGAAGAAGGGCAGCGGCCAGTGGGTGGACTGGATGGACGTCATCAACCGCGACAATGCCAAGATTCCGCCTACCGCCAAGGTGTGCGGTGCGGTGCGGTCCGGCGCCGCCGATGGGATCGGCTGCCGTGACATCTAGCTAGCGCTTGCTGCTGCTGTCGTCGTGCTGTCTCCAGCGTCTCATCTTCTATTTCGCTATCGTCCCAGGTGTGGCTGCCTCGACGATCGAGAGATGCGAGCCATTGCGTAGCGTTAGCATGCACGTGCGATGGCTCGATTGCATCGATTGCCCCTCTCGCGTCTGCAGGCGAGCGAGCTCATCATACCAACCGTGGACACGGTGAGGCAAGCCTTCTTCCTTGACACGTATCTGCTGCACGGCATTCCTAGCTTGTTCGTGGGTCCAACAGGAACCGGAAAGTCGGCCATCACCAACGCTCATCTCGTCGCTTTGCCAAGGGAGCAGTAAGTGTGGCTGCACCGTGTGCGCATTCTAGGTAAAGGACAGGCATGAGCATGCCAGAATGTCACGTCGGTGCACCCGGTGCTCCGCAGTCTCCGTAGTGGAACGAATGAAGTGTGCGCATTTAGAATTATTCTTGTCTTGCGAAGAATGGAGCCGTGCCACGCTAGTACTGAGCGATGCAAGCGATAAATGCGCTTCGAGTTGGTGCAAACATGTTTTTGCAGTAGAAAAATCGAAGGTGCTTCGGCCAAACCAAACCGTCTTTCTCTCTTTGTCCTCGTGCCTAGGTACGTGCCGAACACGTTGAACTTCTCTGCCAGAACGAGTGCCAATCAGACGCAAAACATAATCATGTCGAAGCTCGATAGGCGCCGCAAGGGAGTGTTCGGTCCGCCCGTGGGAAAGAAGGCCATCGTGTTCGTCGACGACCTGAACATGCCGGCCAAGGAGAAGTACGGCGCACAGCCTCCCATCGAGCTGCTGCGGCAGTGGCTAGATCACGGTCATTGGTACGACTTGAAGGACACCTCCAAGATATTCCTCACCGACGTGGTAAGGACAGAGTCGAGCGACCTCTGCTGCTGCTCATGCTGCTGCTGTGTCTTGACCGCGCTTAAGTGAACGTTGGGCAATGCCACGTGTCAGCTTTTGTCTGTAGTCGCCCAGTTGCCGTGGTAGTCTGTGTCCGTCTGTCTGTCTGCCTGGCTGCGCTCCCTACCGACCGTCCTCCAAATTCGCAAGTTTTCCCATGATCCTCGTGCAGCTCTTCGTCTGTGCGATGGGGCCACCAGGAGGTGGTCGGAATGACATAACCGGGCGCATGACACGACATCTCAACATTGTCTCCATCGACGAATTCGACGATGCCACCATGGGCAGAATATTCACGAGCATTGTAGACTGGCATTTTGCTAAAGGTTTTGACGTCAGTTTCATGAGGCTAGGCAAGGTAATACTCAAGTTGTCTTCGATATTTCTGTCTGGCAGAACAAGCAGACCATCTTGGTCCTGTCCGCGTGACCCACGCGACTCAGGATTCGTTACCGCATACAGCTTGAAAGGTATATTTTCTTCCTCTTAAACCAGGGCGATGGGCTCGGTGGACTAGATAATGAGCAGAACTATAACAAGCAGACAGCACAAAGAGGAGTGCACTTTGGCTGCGATGCTGAGCAGCCGTTAGTCTTTGCGTGTCTCATTCGTGGCTGCGATCCCCATCTGGCTTCATTGCAGGTGTTGGTTCAAGCCACGATGGAAGTGTACAAGAACTCCATTCAGAGCTTCCTGCCGACGCCCACCAAGAGCCACTACGTGTTCAACCTCAGAGACTTTGCACGTGTCGTCAATGGTGTGCTGCTCATGCCGTCAACGCACCTGCAGGAAGGCGACAAGCTTATCCGCCTGTGGATACACGAAGTTTATCGCGTTTTCTATGACCGTTTGACGTCCGACGATGATCGCCTCACATTCTTCGGTGTTGTCAAGGATGCCTGTCAGGCGCATTTCAAGCAGAATGTCGACAAGGTGCTTGCCCATCTTACTCAGACTGGCAAGGTGAAGGACGAACACATACGCAGCTTGATCTTCGGAGATTACATGAACCCCGATGGACCAAAAGTGTATAATGAAGTCACGGATCTCAAGGAGCTTACTGTAGCTATTGAGAGGTGAGCAGCAATAATAAGGAACTGAGCAGCTGTCACTTTTTTGTGGTATTTCTTGGGAAACTCATTTATTAAGCATTTTAGAACTGCTTTATGACATGCAAAACCCTAGAGCTACATGGCACATGTGTGCATGAAGGTTAAAACTTGTATCCGTGTCCTGCTTTAGGTTTTTCATGGAAATCGTAGCAGAGTTATCGTATTAATATGTCACTAATATTAAACACACAGAAGGGTCTGCCAATCTGCTAGCACATAGTAATGATGAATCTTGTATTGTATTGTAATGTGATAAGTGAAAAGTATTTAGAAAACTCGTATCTAGGCTCAAGCTTTACATGCAAGCCTCTCGTGATCTTGGCCGTTAGGTAATTACCACAAATTCCTTGTGTTGGGTTACTTTCAATGCAACTACCTAATTATGATGCACTTATGTAACTTCCAGATCACTTGAAGAGTACAACTTGGTGAGCAAATCGCCGATGCGTCTGGTGATGTTCAAGTTTGCTATCGAGCACATCTCAAGAGTATCCCGAGTCTTGAAGCAGGATAACGGCCACTGTCTTCTTGTCGGTAAATTGAATATCTGCTGTTTCCTTTCGATTTAGAGATTATGTTTCAAGCACGCAAACAACCCTTAAGGTGGAGGTGCTCGCTTTCTTCATTTTTAATCGTGCCGACTTCTTCTCTTTTATCAGTCCTATGTAGTTGTTCTCTTGCTTCATTTTGAGGAAATGCAGTTTGCTTTTGTTACATATTTCAGGAATCGGTGGCAGTGGCAGGCAGAGTGCAATCAAGCTGGCTACGTTTATGGCTGACTATGACCTTTTCCAGATTGAGATCACAAAAGGCTATGGCGTGAATGAGTGGAGAGAGGACTTGAAGAAGGTAAATGAAGGATAATATGTGCGTGCGTTTGTGTGCGTGCGTGTGTGTGTGTGTGTGTGTGTGTGTGCATGTGTGTGTGTGTGTGTGTGTGTGTGTGTGTGTGTGTGTGTGTGTGTGTGTGTGTGTGTGTGTGTGTGTGTGCATGTGCATGTGTGTGTGTGTGTGTGTGAGTGTGCATCTGACTAGTTATGCAAGTGTTTGTGCCGTGATCAAAAGTCGTAAAAAACAAGCTCACATAAGCAGTTGTTTTGTGTACTAAGCCAATTTAGTAGAGGAAGCAGTCAGCACTGTCCTACTTCTTGCAGAATTTCATTTCACTTATATTTCCTGCAAACTGACTTAATAGCGCCTGCTGACACATGCTTTTTGGTTTAGACTATTTTTAAAGATGCAGGAGTTAGGGCCAGCAAAAATGCTCCACGTGCATGCTCATTCTTCATCATCCAATAGAAAAACGGCACTGGTAGCACTAGATCATCATTTGTGGCTGTCTTTTACATTCCACGCTCTATTCTGTATCCTTGAGCTAGGGTCACATACTAGAATGTGCCTTGGGTTGAACGCTGCTGATATGGATCTGACTACAAGGATGTTTTGCTCAAACGTTATTTGAACTTGCACAGCAGTGACATAACATGCAAGTTTATACGAAGTCCTTCTATAAATAATTTAGATAATATTTGCACTTTACAATGAAGTGGCACTATCACCGATTGCAAGAAAATCCATCACTCACTCCAGCCATCCCAGGATCCTTCATAGTGCATGGAAATGTCTCTTGGGGTGACATAGCATGTCTTAATACTATTGTAGCTCCTGCTCAAGGCTGGAGGTGATGGGAGGCCGACAGTGTTCATGTTCTCAGACAATCAGATCAAAGACGAATCCTTCATGGAGGATATATCAATGATACTCAACACGGGCGACGTGCCTAACTTGTACCCTGCCGACGAGAAAGCTGAGATTATCGAGAAGATGCAAACGGCAGCTAAAAACGAGGTACATTTCTTTGCACGACTTTGTCTACGTAAATTGCAAAAAGATTGCTCATTTGCTCGATGCATAGTAATAGAAATAATAAGACATCGGTGTATTAATTGAGAGAAGTAAATCTCTTTCTAGGTACTTTACAGATGCAGATACTGCAGTGTGTCGTGCTGATGTACCAAATTGTCAGTGTCATGTGAAAGTGCTTTTTACTTAATGAAGCACATTTTTAATTTTTGGTGCCCTTACCTTTTTTCCACCGCCCTGCATTCGAATTTTCTGCATCCCTTTGTCTTTGACTCTCTGCATGCAGCAACATACGTTGTCGTATCTTTGAATTTGCGTTATGCCTGTTTTGTGTCTGTGCCGGTGCATTTGGTGCTCAGTCCTCACGGGTGTCTTTTACACTGCGATTATCTTCCTCGTGTTACCGCAGAGACCATACCAGTGTGAAGTGGCCTTTTAATGAATTGATTCGTGATCCCACGAGTGCTAACGAGCCGGTCATTGTTTTGTAGGCGCATGTGAGTAGCAGTGGATTCACAGCGGCATTCCACGCTCTCTTGTTGACTCGCTGCTTTGTTAGCTCAGCCAGATTTTGAATGGTTGCTCACTGAGAGAAAGCTCCTCCACTACTTTGAGCTTGGCTCTTTTTCATGCACCGTTTCTCTGTTCAGTGTTTGCCTGGCCATCGTTAAGGTTGACAAGGTTGCTATCGTTGCTATGGTTACATCGTTATGGTTGCTTGTGTTTGACAAGTTCACGAACTTTGCGCATTCGGATCTGGAGATTGTGACCGAATGCCTACGGCTGGTCTACCAGTTCAATTTAATTAAGGCAATGGTCTGCTGTTCTTGTTGCTTCAGTGGTCGTTGCTTTTACTTAGGGTTGCCTCAGCAGTCATTGCCTTTGCTTTTTCTCTTGTTTGCTGTCATCTGATTGTTTGCCATCCGAATGCGTCACAGTATCACTATATTTTGCAGATTGCAGTAACTGGCTCTATGCTCGTGCTAATTCTCTTTGCACACCAGCACAAGATATACTGTGTAGCATTGCGGTTATAAATGCATCGTGTTTATAAATGCATCGTGTTTGCTTCCACGAGTTACACTCCACCTTCCCCCTATTGTTTTGGCACGTACCAATACGCGATTACCTTTCTGATGGTGCTGCTGCTTGCCTCATTGCGTCACCATTTCTCTCCTTAAGGGAGCTTACAACTCCGCCTTGTAGTGCATAGAGCACTTCAGTACGACTGTCCCATACAGCAGACTGCACCCATTTGTGTTTTACACTCACCCCTCCCCTTCCCGAATTACCCACGATTATCTACCGTTAGTCCACTACCTATCAGTTCTTGTGTAAAGAACAAAACTGCATCTGATCAACAGCAGCTTTACCACCTGTTCTCCTTTTTGACTGTGCTTCACTCTTTGGTTAAAGGCCAAAGATGTCAAGTGCACGGCTTGACGTGGCAGTCACTGGCTGCCTTTTGTTGGCAGGCTTTCTGTCCCATTGCATAGTTGTACAAACACTGTGTTCTTATCATGATCGCCAGTAGCCCGCATTCCTTTTGTTGTGTTCTGTCGGTGTAGAACTGATAGGTGGGATCCATCGATCATGCCATGGTGCCAATCTCTACTAGTACGGTATACTAGTTAAGAGCAGAGGTTGGTCAATGAATAATTTGCTCTTGCAGGGCAATGACACTTGTGACCAAGTGACAAAAAAGTTGTAGGTGTGTGGCTCGTTAGTTTTGTCTATCTAAATCTGTGCTAGGTGTGCTGGTTTTCAGTGGCTTTCGTACATGGCAAGAGTTACGTATTTTCATTGGCTTTATTTGATTCATTCGGGGGTCGATTAAAGTTTTTGCAGCCCATCAGCTGGATGATAATGTAGCTAACTCGGAGCAGCATGAACTTGAGCCGTACTAGTGTCCAATTAACAAGCACAGCATCCATAAAAAGGCAGGTAAAGCTTGCAGATAATTTTTTGTGAAAAAATGTCAGCATTTCAAATTTTTTGGAATTGGATTGGTCTTTCCTGCCAGAGTCTGGAAGGAATAATGCGTCATAACTAATATATTTGGTAACTGCTTCATAGCACTCCAATTGCCTTGCTTCCATTCATATATTTTGACACTTTCCAGTGCATCACTAGCTCGCTGGTCATTTTCTTGATTGCACGATATAATGATGCTCCATGTTTCAGGGCAAGAAAGTCGATAGCACTCCTCTGGCGATGTACAACTTCTTCATCGAGAGGGTCCGCCAGAATCTTCACGTCGCTCTCGCCATGAGCCCAATCGGCGACTCGTTTCGAAACCGGCTGCGCATGTTCCCTTCTCTGATCAACTGCTGCACGATCGACTGGTTCCAGGTGGGCATTTTATTCTGGTCAATGCAGGCACCTTTTCTATTTCCGTAGGCTGCTGTTTCCCAATAGGAGGTCTGCTGCCCGCTAGTCACTACTTCGACATACTGTATCTAGTGAGCTCTCATTAGGCTCACAACGTGACAGCGAGCATACATGCATCAAGGTCTATTCCTTAGGCATGGCCGGAGGATGCCTTGGAGATGGTCGCCAAGAAGTTCCTCGAAGATGTCGATCTCGATGACACAGTGCGTACAGAGTGTGTAAACATGTGCAAGTTCTTCCACGAGGACGTCAGGAAGCTGTCTGAAAAGTGCGTTGGTAGTATGTTGGTCGATTGTGCATTCTGGTCTAGACTTGACGTTTTTGTCATTATGCTTGTCCAAATGGCACGATTCCATCGGCTTTGACTGACCTGCGTGTGTGCGTGCTCACGTGTACGTGCCCACGCGGTTGTGCACACATGTGCATGTGCTTGTGTGGGTGTCGTCTTTGGGAGCTGCATCCGACTGCTTTTTAGAGCCTTCCTGTAAGCTCGCAAGCAAGCTCAAACTATGATTCTTGAAATGCTGACTGGAGTATTTTGAGTACAAATGGTTTTGACGAGTCGCTATTTTTGTGTGGCACACGTTTTACTCTATAAACCACTCAGCCGATCGGCGGAATACCTCAATGCATCACTTTTGCCGACCAGACAGTGCGTAAAATCGACGGGCTTCGTCTACCTTACGTCGACGTGTCTACAGTGCAAACGTGCACCGTGCCATTTGCAGGTTTCTCGAGATACTTCGTCGACACAACTATGTGACTCCGACGTCGTACCTCGAGCTTATTCTGACTTTCAAGAAGCTACTCGGGCAGAAGAGAACCGAGATCATGACACTCAAGAATCGGTACGTCACCGGTTTGGAAAAGCTCGAGTTCGCCTCAAGCCAAGTGGCAATCATGCAGGCAGAGCTGCAGGCCATGCAGCCAGAGCTTATCAAGACGTCAGCCGAGACCGACAAGCTCATGGTGAAAATCGAACAGGATACGGTGGAGGTCGAGACAAAGCGAGAGGCAAGTCGCTCACTTGAGCAAGCTTGTTAGTCTGGGTGTTCAGGGCAAGGCTGTATGCTTGACTTCTTGTCACTGTTTCCTTTATCGTCTACTGGCACTAGTGGCTGAGTCTTGGCTAAGACATCCCGAGTGACCTGAAGCGAATTCGTTCTGGCTTTTGCTGCCTGCTCACTTCGCTCTCAGCCT
This sequence comes from Cristatella mucedo, assembly GCA_009760855.2. Lineage (NCBI taxonomy): Eukaryota > Metazoa > Bryozoa > Phylactolaemata > Cristatellidae > Cristatella > Cristatella mucedo. The sequence continues at coordinate 2,889,643 of WPIO01000004.1, read as the reverse complement.
TTCAGCGAGCTTCTCACGAATGCAAGTTATTCGTTGGAACCTAATGACTGATAGTAAGGTTTTTATACTTATTAGCTTATTATTTATGTCAGCCACATTTAATTGCTTTGAATTGCAGTTGGTGTATCGATGTAGTGTATATAATCTGATGCATTAGAACAAACTGTAACCAGTTATTTCAGGTTTCATTTAAGAGCGGGTTTCTTATTGCATGGCTTACAAACCTAGCGCATGTGTATATATACATACACACACACACACACACACACACACACACACACACACACACACACACACACACACACACACACACACACACACACATATATAATGTATGCATGTATGTATGTATATGTATATAGGCTCTGTGAAAGGCTGTATTAATTTCAGTGTACGAATGCTCGAGATATTGTCCATTGATTTCTGTTGAATGACCCGACTGAGATGGCCCAGCAAAAGAAGTAAAGTGTAACTTAAACGCATTCATGCCTAACAGCATGCAGTACAGGCTTCTTGTTCACTTCCTCAACCATTCAGTCTAAGCAACCCACCAAGTGCATTCCGGGGTGGAATGGAATGGGTGGTATGTAATGTCTGCCCAATCCATTACTGACCTAACATCTTGATGCTTTACTAAGGGAAACAAGCCCCGGCAGATTGACGTGCTGCTCAGGGATGTTCCTTCCTAAACCCAGGTCGTGGCAGCTGACGAGGCTGTAGCAAACAAGGCAGCAGCTGCATCGCAGGCGATGAAGGACGAGTGCGAGAGCGAGCTCGCCGAGGCCATCCCGGCTCTTAATGCTGCCATCCAGGCACTCAACACGCTCAAGACAAGCGACATCACCCTGGTGAAGTCGATGAAGGTCGGTGGCTCATTTAGCTCCGTGCACACTGTGTGGACCGCATTCTGCATTGTTTGGCTGCAAGCTCGGTGCCACGTTTTGCCCGTCTGACTATTTTGTATAGTATGTTACTGTGAGTCTTTCTTCATACCTTACGTTCCTCCCTCTTGCTCTCTCTCTCTCTCTCTCTCTCTCTCTCTCTCTCTCTCTCTCTCTCCTCCCTATACCTCTATGTATTCATGCGTCTCTACCGTACTCTGATATAGCCTCCACAAGCCTTTCATCTTTTTCTTTTAGAACCCACCGGCACCAGTGAAGCTCGTCATGGAGTCGATCTGCGTGATGCAGGGTCTGAAGCCCGAGCGTAAAAATGATGGCACTGGCAAGATGGTGGATGACTATTGGGGCACATCCCTGAAGCTGCTCGGTGACCTCAAGTTCCTTGACAAGCTGAAGGAGTACAACAAGGACAACATCCCAGTTGCCGTCATCACTACCATACGAAAGAAGTATGCAGTCATTCTCGCATATTCGTAGGGACAGTCAACTATTCACACTTGGTGCTAATAATAATAATAATAATAATAATAACACATTTGATAAAGTGCCCTCAGAGAACTCATTGTCTTTCTAGGCGCTTTATATTTGCTGCAAAGGAAACACGATCTAATCAAGGATAGTGACGATAAGTCTAGTGCTGCTTGCAGCTATTGCATGCTTCACACTCAAAAGCTGGCTAAGCCAGCATCTCTCGTGCAGCCTCTGCATTGGATCTAGGCATCCTGTTCTAAAATGTCTTTGCTAAATAACTTAATCTATTCAATAGTAAAGTCTCCCTACTGTATTTACGCAAAAATTCAGACTTACTTAGTAGATAAGAATATCACAGACAAGCTGGTTCATGCATTCTTTACATCTGGGCTAGACCTCATCAATAATTCAGTGCTTCTTGGTCTTCCTGCCTTCGCACTGAGATGCTTACACGTGGTAACAAAGAGGGCTTCTAAGCTTTTCAGTCAGTCAGTTGAGCGTTACAACTCGCAAAATCCCAAAACGCAACTTCTCGCCGAGCTGGAGCTCCGGCTCTTCGTCCTATCACTCATTTTGTTAACTTGCTCCGGCGTGACTATTCAAACGTCTCCGAAATCAGGCTAAGCATCGCACCACGTGCCTGCTCTTCAGACTCTCCGAGTCGTTTAACTGTGCCTTGAGCTAACTTTAAATCTGTTGGAGATCGTGCCTTTAGCTCCTTCGCTCTCAAACTGCCTGGAACTCACTTCTAACTGAGTCACGGCGTGCCCTGACCTGACGACATTCACAGAGAGGCTAAAAGCGCACATGCTTATCACTGCATATTCTTCGTCCATGTGAATCGTTCTTTTTTTAAACTTTTGCGTAGTCCAGTGGTACATGTGGCTATTGCTTATCAGTTGATAAGTTTATTTCCAAGCCCGTGTGGAGAAAGATGTTTATTTTTCTAATGGTGCTATGAAGATGCTTTCTTATTGTCACTGTTATTATCATTCGACGTCTATAAGTTTAATGTGACTCTCTCCTTCCTGCGAAGATAATTTGCCGAGTCACACTTATGTAATTTAGTGCTACTACGAACGTAAGGCCATGAGGTAAAAAACAAGTGTGCCAAAACAAACAGAGTAAAAAACAGTTGAGATAATTTACTAGTTTGCATATATAGCTACTACCTACACTCCCATAGTTGACATTCTATATTGAATCATGAAATAATAATGACTAGGCTTTTGATCAGCCCGTTATTTAGTAATGTATGAAAATGCTGTGTAGACTCGGTTTCTCGGTTCAGCCGATAACAATGAAGAGCCGAGACAGTCTCAGTCTTAGCAACTGTTTCTTAGCCGGTTTCTGAGTCATTGTGGCTGAGCCTTTGAGCTGCTATATATAGTCTTATATGCATAGTCTTATTTCTTCAGATTGAATAGCCATGTGCCTGCGATTTTTTGTGATTAAATGCTAGGTATCAATATTAATGATTGTTATCCATTATCGCGAATGTGCTTCTGGCAAGTGCTCATCGAAGAATGGAGGAGAAATTATATTTTCTGTAGTTCCCAGAAACTGCTGTGACTATACATTTTTTAAACAATTAGTATAATTTGTAGAGCAATAAGCACCCGCTAGAATGTCATTAGGAGTCAAACCCTCTCATATCTAGCAAACCAAACTCAAAAATCACGCTAACTCACAATTTCATCCGAAAACTCAGTGACATACACAAAGTAATCGGAAGTTCCTTGTAGCTAAAATTGATGTATTTGACACATTTTTACAGTCATGCTCAGTGAATGCTTTGGTAAGATTTTTCCTTTTTTTAACTTTGCCTTTAGCATTCTTGTGCAGATTGCCTGGGAGCTGCTACCTTTCCTGGAGGTAGCCCTGCTGACTGAGTTAAGCAGAGTAATGATCATTTCTTGAACTTTAATCGCTTTTTCAGAAGGAATATTGAGAAAGGATTTATTATGCAGTGGCAATTCGTAAATTGTATGAAGGATCTGCTGCAAGCAGATGTAGTGGGTCATCCTACAGGATAATATATATTACCATCACATATGTTGGCCGTGAGATTTGTTGCCAAAATCGTGCTCCTTTAGACTCGTATTATTTATCTTTGCTGCCTTTGCTTGGTGCGTTTTCAGCAGAGTCCTATGGGTTTTGCTTGCTTTTGTTCTGTATAGGTACACAAGCAACCCCGACTTTGATCCTGTCAAGATTGCTCAGGCATCGACAGCATGCGAAGGCCTGTGCAAGTGGGTGAAAGCCATGGATGTGTATGACAAGGTCGCGAAAGTCGTGGCCCCCAAGAAGCTGAAGCTGGCTGAAGCAGAGTCGGAGCTAGCAGTGCAGATGGAAAAGCTGAATCAGAAGCGAGGCCAGCTCAAGGAGGTATGAGCAGTGGCTTCATTTCCAGCACACACTGGCTGAGGCCTGCCTGCCACGACTGTGGTTCACTGCGTTTATCTGCATGCAGCCCTTGAGCATTTGCCTCGGTCCTGTCTCCCTGGCAAATAAGCACTGTTGAAAGTGCACTTACACTTATGGCAAATTAAACTACCAAGAAGCCTTTTAAAGTAAAAAAATACTAGCTGATTTAGCAGCCTCTTTTTGTATAGCGACAGAAGAGCCTTTACGGCTATCACCACCACTTGCAGTGGCGATAAAGGATCGCCCACCGCAGGATTCGAGCCCACGACGTCGGGGCTGAGGTCGTAAAAAGCAACCACCTTACTTAGTGAGCCATTACGGCTCAAGCCTCCCTGGTACTCATCAAACCAGCAGAGGACATCTTGGACAACAACCATTGAACCACACTTGAAGCACTCTTCATAGTAAACTTTACCATGTTTCTTTTAGACATCTAGTATCGACTATTCGCTTTCCCTTAACAATCGTCTTTCAAAGACCGTTCACGTTACTTACTGTATGCTTGAGGAAATCTTTTTGATTCATATCTCGGATTCACTCCCTGTTTAGGCTTATTTAGTTTACTTCCAAATCTCATTCTATTCAAGGTTTCGAATGTATGTATATATATATATATATATATATATATATATATATATATATATATATATATATATATATATATATATATATATATATATATATATATATATATATATATATATATATATATATATATATATATATATATCCTAGAAAGCCTTTGCTCATAAGTGCTGGTACACACACACACACACACACACACACACACACACACACACACACACACACACACACACACACACACACACACACACCTTCACATACACACATATATATTAATGTATTTAAATATACGCATACTTTATATTTATATGTATGTATGTATTAATACATGCATTAAATAAATAAATAGATATTTTAATTTATCTGTAACGTGCCCTAAGAGAACTGAGTTTCTATCCAGGGTCTTCACATATGCCTTAAGGCTCGAGCCCACTACCTCGGTCTTAAAGGTAATCACCTTGACCCCTATCGCCAAAGGCGAGCAAGGTGATATAATAGCACCTTAACCCCTGGGTGTAACCAGGGCAGCACAACATCGCACTACTTAGTTTATTCACATTGAGGTGGCTGGGTACTATAACAAAAGTGCGTATGTCAAAAGCACACATAAGAACGGCATGAAAAAGCTCGAAATATAGTTTTTTGTTGTAAATATATGATTTAAATATTGCAGAGTACGGCTTATGTAGAAGTAACAATAGTATATCTAGTTTCGTAATGCATTAACTGTGCAATTGCTGTTATACAACAATAATAACAACTTTGTTAAAATTGAATTAGTAATAACTCTGTATGTAACGGTTGGTCTAAACGGAATCAAATTTTAAAGTTGGCAAATTAAACACAGGATGAACTAGTGAAACCCATACATGAACATATAGAACACGTTTAGTGCGAGATGACCGGCGTGGAATCGCACAACCTGAGCATCTAATTAAAAGTTTGACTAACATTATTAGCTATATTAACTCTAAACTATACCATTGCAAAATATATTTAAAAGCTGGCATACATTGTAATGTGATGTGAGTTGTACTTTGTGCATTATTTATTTTTCTTCTAAAATACTCTAATGATGAATATCTATTTAGACCAGAATTCCTTAAAATTATTTTTTGCATACATTTGTCGGCATGCTTTTGTCCTGCCTGCTTATGTCGTTGCACGCTTTTGTCGGCATGCTTTTGTCGCGTGCAATTATTTCGGGTTACCACGTGGCTGTGCTGTGTAATCCTCAACATAGGAACACTCTAAGCCTTCCTGCATAAGATGTCGAAGTTAAAGTGAAGCCTGATTTTATCACAGGTATTATCATATTTTATCATAGGTATTATCTATGTAATGCTGTGTCCTAGAGGGATTACTGGGTAAGACTCTTTCCCAATGCTATAACTAAAGTGAGGACTTGCATCTCACCATTGAGCCACCTTTATCTGCTCTTATTGTTGAACATTAATGTGCTTACTTTAGCATACGCAAGATGATCGCGCCTTTTGCTGCCTGCTTAATATGGCTGTACAGCTAGATGCTTTGTAGTGTCGTTTGTACTTTTGATGTTATTGTTGTTATGCGGTCTGTGATGTCATTGATAGGCGAGGGTTTGGTCTCCCGTGAGCTCAGAAGACTATACTCAAGTAGTGCTTCTTTGCTGTGTCCTGTAAGAATCTGTCCACTCGGTTTCTCCATAGCTGTAGAATTTCTAGCTCTGACGCAATGTACATTTGCTGCTGCTGCTGCTAGGGCAACTCGATTGACGTGCCTTGGCCGATGGCATGTCTGTACTATAGTTTTGTTTTTACATTTCACCCATCCTCAGGTTGCTGACAAGCTTCAGAACTTGTACGACATATTCGAAGAGAATACAATGAAGAAGAAAGACCTTGAGGCAAAAATAGAGCTGTGTTCGCAGAAGCTTGTCAGAGCCGAGAAACTCATCGGTGGGCTCGGCGGTGAGAAAGATCGATGGACTGAAACCGCTCGGATGCTGAGCGAGCGTTATTTTAATATCACCGGTGACGTGCTAATGAGTGCTGGTGTGGTGGCTTATCTGGGAGCGTTTACCGTCGACTTCCGTCAGGTCGGTATGATCGTCATTGGTATTGCTGCATGTGCCATCTTTCATGCAAGGATCGAGATTTTTTGTTTCCGACCTGACTGTGAAAGCCCTAGTAAACTGACGGCCCATAGAAACAGCTGTTTTTCTTATGTAATCACCTTGAAAACATGAAATCGTCAGAGTATAGTCAAGGCCAGGTTTTGGCAAAGACGTCCATTCACAGGAAGCTTCTATTCAGAGGCTGCCCATGCAGTCACAAGCTGCTCTCTGCTTATGCATGATTTTCAAATACTGATAGTATGTTTTCCTGGTCGAAGCACAAATGTAGAATGGAATGCCGCTATCCCGTCAATCATTCTGCACGATTTTCTGATCGAAGACTTGCCTGTATTCTCTCGTAAATTTTGCGCCTGAATCCACGAATTGTTGAATAGCTGCTCGGCTCTCTTCAGCACCTTCAATTGTGCATCTTGTGTGTGCATCCTAATCCTCCGCAAAGCCCGTGGCAGTAGGCCGTCAACTGCTCAAACTATAATGCTCGTGGCAACGTCTCTCATGTCCTCGTGCCCATCGTTCAATAATAGAATTTTCTTAGAACCTTTGCTAATGGCAGCAATTTATTTCGCCATGCTATATTACATTCCCGCCTAGTTTGCCAGTTGAACGAGCTTGCCCTCATAATCAGCAAGTTCCCCTGGAATTACTCACTTTGAAATTCATGCATCGCCAAACACTTTTCTGCTATGAGAACGTTGTAACCCAGTGCAACGTGATCTCACTGGTGTGGTGCGCAACCCATTTTTCAGCCGTGCAGTCAATATTATATGCATGTGTTGTATTTCCATATTCTGTCAGTGCTGCCCTACATTCCTGTATGACCGACCTAGTAAAACACCTTGCCTGTTAATCGCTCTGAAACTCGTTCAGATGATTGCCCTATTGATACAAGACCCTTGTGCAGCAGCTTGTGGGCTTCGATCTGGATGCCGAAAATCTTTTAGGAAGCACTTCACGTCGTTGGCTCGCTGTCATTCTTTCTGCAGCGTTGTTTACGTGCCAGCAGAAGATTTTAGCGAGAAGATCTAGAAGATGTAGAAGATTCTCTGTAGCGCTCAAGGTTCGAGCTGGTCGCTCGACTCTTTTAGGAAGCAACTTCTCGCTGGCTCAAGGCATGCCAAGAAAAGAAAATCCCCTCGTCGCCAACGTTTTCACTGAACTCGACGCTCGGTGACCCTGTAAAAATACGCGACTGGCAGATATCTGGTTTACCGGTCGACTCTTTCAGCATCGATAACGGTATTATTGTGTCCAATTCAAGACGGTGGCCTCTCATGGTTGATCCCCAAGGTATGTCTTTGTTTTCATGGAGCATATCCGTTGTGTGTTTGGATGCATGCGCTTTGTTATTCGCCGGATGCCAGTGATGTTGGCAGTCAATCTGATCAGCCCCTGTTTTACAGGACAAGCCAATAAGTGGGTCAAGAACATGGAGCGAGTGAACAGGCTGGCTACTATCAAGCTGTCCGATCCGACTTATGCTCGAACACTCGAAAATTCCATCCAGTTCGGCACTCCGGTGCTATTGGAGAACGTCGGCGAAGAGCTGGACCCGTTGCTTGAGCCGGTGCTTCAGAAGCTGACTTTCCGTCAGCAAGGTGTTGACTACATGCGCCTTGGCGAGAACATCATCGAGTACTCGCCCGATTTCAGGCTGTACATTACCACTCGTCTGCGCAACCCGCACTACTTGCCCGAAGTGGCAGTCAAGGTCGGTGCTCACAGAAAAGGAAGCTTGCCTGTGCTTGCGCGCATGTCTCCGCCAACCTCAGCAATGATCCGAATGAGGTGCCGAGCAGGCTGCGACGATCGCCCTGCTGCCGCTAGTTGCAAGCTGTCCGTGCTGAGTGTGCACTCGTGGTTTAGCGCGTCCGGCACCCCTTTGGTCTATAGCACGCTAAGGCACGCGCAAGTGACTGCGCTCTGATGCGCAGAGACGCATTCGTAGGTGTGCCTGCTGAATTTCATGATCACGCCCCTTGGCCTCGAGGATCAGCTACTCGGCATTGTGGCTGCCCGCGAGAAACCCGAGCTCGAGGAGAAGAAGAACAAGCTGATTCTGGAAGGTGCCGAGAACAAGAGAAAGCTGAAGGAGATCGAAGACAAGATTCTTGAAGTCCTGTCAACGTCAGAGGTATTTCACAGTAGTGCGTGCTCAGCTTGGCTTGTATTTGGCAGTGTGCTGCTTAAAAGAGGGCAACTATTTATGAGTTGGCTGCAATCTCCCGTGTGATTTGCCATTTATCTATAAGCTGTTTGTTCATCACATATCCAGATGAGCGCTTACTTGTGTGGCTAGCCCCGAGGTTGGCTTAGAGTTACTCACCAACTCAACTCACCGCGAGATAATCCGTAGGATAATCGAAACAGGAACATTTCGGGTTAACTAATTTTTGCAGTTAACGTGGAGATTTCTATTCTAGAGCCAATAGGTGCTAGAAATTGTGCATACAATTCGATTGCTCTTACTGCATATGTTCAGGAGTTAGTCAGCTTGTGTAGTCCCTTTCGGTTCTTTCCAAAGCATTTCTTGAAGTCATTGATGCATGTAGGTACGTGGTCCTAAGTTCAAAAACTAAAAGGGTCCATACTTTATGCCTTCTCTCCCCTCTTGCTCACGTCTTGAATGTTTGCTCTCCCTCGCTGCTCTGTTTTGTTTCTTTGATTTTTCTTGTGCACCCATCTGGCAAGTTGTCTTTCTCTGTCTGTCGTTCTATGGCTATCTGTCTGCCCCTTGCTCCCAGTCTCTATGTCCTGTCTGCTCTGTCTCTCGCTCAGTTTCTCATGATTTCTGCCAATTAACTCATATTTTTTCCAAAATCACCAAAGCGCTTTTTGCAAGAAATAGCTAGCGGGTCTTGCTTCTTTGCCGTCTCGATGTCGGCACGACAGCCAGATTTGCTGCAGCTGCTGTGAGTGATAGCAGCAGCCGCAGGTGCTGCCAGCTTACTCTGTGTCATAGGGAAACATCCTCGAGGACGAGACGGCAATTAAGATCCTGTCATCATCCAAAGTGCTGTCTGAGGAGATCTCGGCCAAGCAGGAAATAGCGGCGGCCACAGAGAAGGAGATTGACGAGACACGCAGTGGCTACTACCCAGTGGCAAAGCACTCGTCCATACTGTTCTTCTGCATTACCGACTTG